>JAODAC010083029.1:0-29602 GCA_027575185.1 Mimaenictus wilsoni | reverse complement strand
CTCAGATTGTCGGTGGAATGCGCTAAGACTCTCTACAGAAAATTAAGCCTATTACATACACACTATGCATGTTAGACGATGATGAAATATCGATATTTGTCGAAGTCGATATTTCCAATTTGTCGATATATCAATATCGAAATATCGTCTTGAAAATATCGATATTATCAATATCGGTCAGGTCGAAATTCCACAAGAACGACATCTATAAATGGGTCTCCTAACTAATTACAATTCCCAACAATCTACAGTGATCATTAATTCACTTGGAATCTCGGACTCATGTAGCGGCTACAGGGGTGATACTAGCCTATATTCGTGATAAAAATAATGATATCCAAACTGAGAATAATTTATATTTTCATGTTTTTGATAAATGAAAGAAATACTGATATTTATATAATATAATAGTCGATATTAATATTAATAATTTTAAATTTTCATGTTATGTTATGCTATTGCATTAACTAATTTTCGATTTATGAAAAAATCGCTATCAATATTCATAATAATCTGCACACTAGCGACCCCTATGAGTCTTTGCTAGAATTCAACGTTAAATAGTGGTTGGCTTAATTTTAAATCATGTTATGCAGATGCCGGTTCCATCTATGACATGTAAAAACGATATCAAAAATTTCGATATATCGATATTATGAAAAATGAAATTATCGATAAATATCGAAATTTTGAGGTAGATATATCAATAATTATCAATATCGATATTTTTTTGACATGTCTAATTCACACTGAAAGACAAATTGGGGCTTTATCAATAAAAAATTTACGGATGAAATAGATCAGAATCAGAAATATGGAGAAAACCACCAAATCTAATAAACAAAAGGAGGGTATACCGTATAATGGTACATGGTATCCACCATATTACCTACCCAACCCCAATTCTTATGAGAAACCAGCTATGTTTGTGGATGTGGTAAACAACCTTTTATATTTATAAATTGACGTGTCCTATATTTGTAGGTTTTCATAACTGAAAATAGTTATCTATAGTAGGGTTTAGTTATAAATATGATCGTATCAGATTTCTTAAGACAGGTTGGCAAGACCTTGGGCCTGGCGAATAAGATTTCTTTAACGACGACTATAGATTCGAATCTGTAATATTATTCTTTCCTTAACTTATGTGGCTTTCATAGATGAATTTAGGACCATTTGTATTCTGTATACAAAACCGTAGCAAGAATATCGGAGCGTCACATATATTATTGTTATTTTAGAAGACGACATCAGAGTTTTTTTTAAACAAATATATCATTGCCAAAATATTTGTTACAATATTCCAACGGAATAATTGAATTTCTTTAAATGGTGCATAATAAATATAAAGATTATCGCCATACCATAAAACATTTATGGCTACATAACACGATTACTAAATATGTATATAAAAATGTTGATGTATAAATTCAAATGCGGTCAATGTCATTGATAACAGTATGTAAAAATATCTCATTCTGGATAATTATTTTTTCAGACTACGTAGTTGCCTTGTAACTAGGTTAAAATACAATTTTAGTGGTAGGAATGCACGGTCCTGAATATATCGTTGTAAGCAGCGATAACGCCGGATAAACGAGAAAACGTAAAATTTTGCAGTCTACGCCATTTCGGCTGCTTCGAGGAATTTAGAATATTACCAAGTTTATGTTTTACATTTCCGAACTAAAATGATCATGGTAGCTGAAATAGAATTGGTTAATTTTTATGTAACACCTAATGATTTCTGGGAAGTAATATTATTTATAAAGAACATCATTAACATGAAATATAGTACGAAGCATTTGCGCACTGATTTTATATCATGATTAAGTGGTAATCACGTGTAGATGGCAGTGCACATGTCAATTTTACATGGTAGTAAAAAGTTATTGCGCTTCATTTTACGATTGGCTACCTGTATTTAAAGCGGGCGTCATTGCCACTTGCAAAACAAACCCAATATACCTATACTGTTTCTATAACAATAGCAATCCCTCCGAAGGGCATTGTAGTAGTAACCGGAGGCATGCGCGCAATTTTTAGCACCTGAGCGCTCATTTAAATTGATAATTCACGCGTTATCGCAGCCCCAGCCACCATTATTGCCATATGCGAATGGTCACGACTAGTCTGACACCAAAATGCAAAAAACGATATCTATATAAGCGCATATTGCCAATGATTTAGTCGTGCCGCTTCAGCGCTTCGCCGGATTTAAATTTCACGTCGAATTACAATTAACGATATTCGCAGCAAAATGATACTAAACCCACAATATGCAATTTGGGTGTTGATGGCTTTCCTAACAGTCACGTTCGGACAGCAAACGAATAACAACACAACAGGCAAGTGAATTATGCCATTATATTTCCGGAAAAGCAGTTTATATTCGAATCTACTTCATTATCCTTCGTTATATTTCTACAACTCGTGCTGACGATATTACTTTTTAATTTCCAGGAACCAACAACAACGGAGCACCTAATTTAAGTGAGTTTTACCCAGTTTCGTATGTTTTTATCCTGTTTCCCCTACTGACAACATCAGCTGTTCGGAAATTTAATAACGTCCTATAAAAAGAGCAAATATTTGAAAATTACGTTATGTCGCACCTCGCTATTTTATACTTTAGCAACGCGTTCGCAAACATCACGTTTTGCCAGCCAAAACACGACAAAAATTTATTAGTTTCGAGACTGTCTTTGTTTATATTTGTTCTTCGCCTCACTGTGATGCATCAAAAGTTCTCAAATTTCCTTAGCCTGGCAAAATGAAACTTGGCAATGATCCAAGGGAATTGTTTTATCCCAGAATAGACTAGATAACTTTTTTCATCTTGGTGTTATCAGATCTGAACATATTATGATGCTATTTGGCACTGTTTTAGATTGTTCTGTCAACGAAACACTATCGAATTCAGGCCAAGATTGCTTAACCTGCAATAATACCTCAGCCAGTTGTCCTTTGATCAACCAAACAAGATGCTACTGTAATGCTGGCTATGTTAGAGTCGATAATAGGTGTATATTAGCTAGAGATTGTCCAGCTCAAGGTAGTCAAACCATCGAAAATCTATATTGTATACTAATAGGTGTAATATTTTGCCAAAGTGTGTTTCCCCAATGCAACGTACTTATCGATTAGTTCTAATTGCTTTACTTGCGATAATTTCAACACTGCGAGGTGTCCTCTATCAACTGTACAACAATGCTATTGTAATACTGGCTACGTGCAAGACCTGGATAATAGTCGCTGCGTCCTGCCTTCAGATTGCCCTGTTTATGGAGGTAAGTACAGATCTACTATCGATTGAGACCATTGCATAGGAGCAAGGACAGTAATAATAGTGATGTGGTTTAGTCGGACAGTGCCGAGCTAATCAGACGTACAGCAACCGGGGCTATGACTGCGACACGTGCGCCAATTATCAATCCAGTCGCGACTGCGTCGTCAGCGAGCAGAGCAGATGCTACTGCAATGTAGGATTCGTACGTGAGAAGAGTTCACAGAGATGCATCCGCCAACAAGATTGCGGTGCAATCAACCGTAAGTGTGACCGAGACTAATTGAAACAATTGCTATTGATGTTACACTATCTTATAATTTCTAGCAAATGATTGCCCTATTAATGAGACTTTGGCGAATAGCGGATTTGAGTGCGCTACATGCAGTAAACCAGATGCGAGTTGTAGTCCGACAAATGCTGTTAAATGCTATTGCAACACTGGGTACATTCGTACAGCCGATGGATATTGCGTCCAACCGCAGGATTGTAGTGCAAGTTCCACTCAATTACCAGGTATTTGCTACGCGCGGGAAAATCGAATTAAATCAGAGTTGAATCGATTTGTGTTAGAGGACAATCGATGCTTGCCAAAGAAGTGACATCCGAATTGAGTTTGAATGTGCTTCTTTCTACAGCTGGGGCGGACTGCCGTAATCCCTGGAGCATCGGCTGCAATCCCGCTTGTATCCCCACATGCCGTCGGCGTAGGTTCGGAATCTTCAGACCCTCGTCGTTCATGTGCCGATCCGCCTGCGATGCGTGCTACTGTCCTGTGGGGCAGGTGCGCAATGACTCTGGTGATTGCGTTCCCCAGAACCAGTGTATTGAGAATCCTTATATTTTCCCACATTTTAGATACGTATTCTAGACCATTCTAATACTCTCGAACCCATTCGTAGATTGATTATAGATTATGTTTTGAACCTTCTTTACAGGACGTTTCATTGTATTTTTTTTTCTTAACTTTGTATTTACATTGTATTCCTTTATTTATTAACCTTAACAATTGAATGAACGTGACAATATAAATATAATTAACAACATAAAACGTGGTTGAAATATAAATATATAAATATATGAATTGATATTATTTTATTAAACAACAAAGTTGGTTTGGTATAAAACGCAAACAAGAATCAACATGTCAGTAATGTGAATACCTTTAGTTACTGAATGAACGTGTATGGTTTTAATTATGTTAAAGTTAATAATTGCCTGTTTTATATTTATAGCATTGATAAAGCCATCAATGCAGATTAAAGGTAATTATAAGTCTAATTACAGTTTATATTCTATTATCCTAACCTAAGAATGACATATGTTTATTTCATATATCAGAACCTATAGCTCTAATTGTAACCATCGCATTTTTCCAGGTTGTCATAAATGCCCTCAGAATCAAATATGGGCTACGGAAGGTCTCGATTGTCAAACTTGCGACAATGAAAAATGTGTTCGTTGTGCACTCATTAAAAAACCGGGTTGTTATTGCGATGAATATTCCGTTCATTTAAATGGCAATAGTAATACATGTGTTAGACGTGAAAATTGTCCAGGTAAGTATTATTAATATAATTAAGACTTATATTAATACTAATACTTAACTAAAATTTATTTTGTATGGATTTTCAAATTTTAGTTTGTATTCCCACTTCTACTAATAATTGTAGATGTGCAACAAATTCATGGCCTTATTTATTCGAAACGTTGGAATAGTTTACTTGAACTTCACTAGCGATATTACACGCAAATATAAATTAAAAAGTAGCTGAAAACCATTTAAAGACTATGCACTTCATTTGAATTGAAACAATGTAATAAAGAGAATTTCATCACATGATAATAAACGTGCAACTTTCATTGTAATGCGTCTTTATAAAGTCCTACAAACGTTACAAACCGAGTTATTCAACTATTGTTCCAAACAAAGGCCATATACTTCATCAAAATGTGGAAAGTTATTTTACTTGCCTGCGTAGTTTTGTTTGTAGTCAAACCTACAAAGCAAGTAATAGGTAAGTTTTGTATTATTCGTTATTATTTGAAAAGTACATTCGCTATATTTTGCGTGTATATTTTTCCTTGCAAAATTTAAATCCCATTTCATTAGAAGAACCATGTGGACGAAATGAAATATGGACAACGTCTGGATTTAATTGCCAAACTTGTGATAATGCTGGCTGTGTACATTGTGCATTAATTACAACGCCAGGTTGTTATTGTGATAGTGATTCAGTCCGTTTGAATGGGAATACCAAGGAATGTGTTAAAAAGAAAGATTGTCCAGGTATTATATTTGATTAATTTATATACATTTGAAATTACGTTTTGCATTTTAGTCTGCGTTTCCAAGTTTTGCTCAAGCGATTGCGGTTGTGCCGTTAATCAGGAGGCATGAGAAAATGTCCGTTACATTGTTGTGGAAATAACTTCACCTGAATAAAGGAGCAGATAATAAAACTAATTATGTGGCGGCCTATGATTATTCTAGAATCTAGATAGTTATCAATTTATTAATAAAGGTAACCGCCCGGTTTCATCACTAATCCCGTGATGCTGAAATAACCATCCATCTATATAGATTTCCCCGCGTCAATATCACACCAAAATCATCGCAAAATCCAATTTTCGATAAGCATAAAGCGAAGCAGCCACACATGCCACGAGGCAGATTCAATATGTGTCCAGAATTTGTAAACCATTTAATCGATTACGTTTCGTTGAATTTGCCATGACTGATTCTCCTATGACATTCACTAGTACTATCACAAAACAATCATTTCTAAACGACCACTCAGTATTCATATTCTCCGAAATAAATTACTCTCTACACGAAATATAACAAGCAAACATATTAAGAGTGATATCAGGCCTTGCAATTTTTAATTCCAGAACCCCTCTTGTAACTGTAGGAAGAATAATTGTAATTGTTTGCCAGTTGGGGGGAGCATAACAAATGTGATGCTGTACCGAGCGCTTGAGGATTTGCTGAATCGGGACGAACTGTTTGCCTGGTTGCAGGGCTGGCGCCGCGCCGGCTTTGTGTCCTTTTTGAGCGCGGCCGAAAAACAATGCCAGAATGCGTGCAATTAGAGACGGCTATATTTATAGTTTTATTATGTTGATGCACTCTTATCGGGGGCTCATTAATCTCGGCAATACATATCTGGCCGCTTGAGTGGCTTTTATCTTCTGGTACATTGTTTTCCAAATACATTACATGATATCAGTGTTTTCTCTGTGTTCAACAACGAAATACGAACAAATGATGGGCTACACAAAAGGGGGAAATTGATCACTGATAGAGGAATCCGGTTACGGGAGAGGAGAGTTTTTCGAAGCGTTGGGATGTTATTGCTTCCATAAAGACTATCAATTGACATTGTTTTTCAATCTACCGTTTTATGCCGATGTTGCTGCGGTAAATCATTATAATCCGGATATAATTTAGTTTTTTTTTGTGTCTTTTAGCACTTTTCCTTAATGTAATTACTACGATTTAGACCAGCGTTTCCCAATCTTGTATGTTTGCTGCCCGGTTCAAGATTGTAAAATGTTTCGCGACCGACCTTATAAAAAATTATTGACAATTATTTACAAAACAAGTACATTATACTCTTTCAAATAGTAGTCCTGTGAAAGACTATAAATACTAAAGAGATCAATTTAAAGAATTCCTTTCTTATGAATTGTACCCGTTAAAAACCATACTTCACCGTACCTCACCGTACTTCATAAGTACCGATTTTCCGCATTTTCTGCTCCTTGTTGGGTAATTCTGAGTTTCTGGGTATGAAGGGGAGCCCTCCTGGAATATTTACGGAACAACCATAGTAATGGTCGTTACATTACCCAGAAACCTAAACATTAACAAATCTTCAATCTTGCTTCTAGCCTATTGCTCAGAATCTTGCATTTTCTTGAAATTATGAAAAGGTATATACAATGATACCTTGGGTTCTATGATTCATGGCACCTACACCGTCTCTCTCCCAATTAGTAAGAAGGAACCCCTAAATAAAAATATGACTGGACCCATATAAACAAATCATCCAGTATGCAATCATTCAATAAAATTAGTGTGCTATTAGATTCTTGACACCTACACCATACTTTTCCCAATTCGTAATTAGTAAGTAGTATTTTGGCATGAACTTATAAAATGAAATTATATGTGTATGTTATCTGGTAGTTAACGTCTATTAAAACCTCATACCAACTAAGAGATTCTCGAACTAACACGATCAAACCGAAAATTTTCGCTGGCCGCATAACAAGATACTGCGTCATAATATACTATCTGAGAAAGGAAAGGAGATCGGTGAACTATGCGTATTTTGTGACGAGAACACTGAGACATCTAATCGCATAATCTGTTCGTGCAAAGTAGCGAAAAGGTTTGAGACGTAACGTCCTTGGCAAAGACGTCATGTCAGGCGAGGAAGTGGGTAGGCTTCCAGCCAAGGATCTCGTAAGGTTTATCAACCATCGAGGGCTCCTTTCTTCGAAGGCAGTTAGGGCCTAAACAATAGGCCTAATCGGGTCGTAGTTTGCGAAAGGCGAGAACCTCTCTCCAAATTAATGCATGTTACGAACAGCAATATCGAACAGCGCCCAAACGCGGAACTGAACTAAAAATATGACTGAATTTTATTTACAAAGTTTGCAAATAGCCTGCATGAGATTTTCACTCTAAGGGATCTTGAAGTGTGCCGCTCTTTCAATACTTTATCCTACATTGAAGCAATAAGGGCCTACCCGGCCTACCACTTGCACTGCCTCAACGTCTTTAAGGTGTACCACGATACTCTCGGCTACGCCATACAAAGAACAGCTAAGCACACATCTTTCGCTCAGCTCCTGGGTGGCCCAACTGAGGGTACCCCTCAGGCTTAAGCAGCGCCAACGCGTCGTGCCAATCACTTATGAATCACCCCGGGATCGTCTTGTGCCGATATGCCTTTATTGCAGCACTTTTCGACTCAAGGCTCACCGCAATGTAGCACACACATGTGGTGTAACTAAACTGATAATTTGGCGACACATAAAAAGGTTCGAAATATCTTTGAGATTTCGTCATCAGGCTTCATGGTACCTACGCAACCTTCCCATTAATATTAAAAATATTAATCCACACAACTAAAAATGACAATATGATTACAGTTCTTGACTAACCGATGTGACAGAATTTGGCAATTTTCTACAAATTATGGATAATTAAATATTGGATATGTAGGTAGTTGTATATCCTATGATATCACTTTGTTCTAGACAGAGTAGCCTAAACGTAATAAATTGAGCAACATTGAAATTGATACAGTCACGAATCGAAGGTATCGAAGCGCAAAGTGTAGCATGGCGCAACACCAAATGTACGACGGACACTTTAGAAAATGAAATAAAATACCCCCACACCTTTCTATATGTACGCGAATGTGTGGCGATTGACAGCTTCAAGTGGGAAGGTGAGAATAAAATCGATAGCTCCTTGAGAGCCACTGCATGGGAATCCATTTCATTGGACATTTCTCTTATTTGATGTTTGACACAATATCAAACATTCCACGCTGTAACGTTACAGAACTTCCCCTACCCTATATGTACTAACGATTTCACAGCAATGCAATTTTGATACAATGCGCAAGCCCTTTGTACATTTTAAATTTCCAGTTGAAATCAAACTTGTGCAATCTGTTGAATGAAGAAATCGTAATAAATCGCTTCAAACGAAAAAGTAAACCAGGTGTTGGAATTAAGATTTATTTGGAATTAAGTGTTGAAAATTGAAAATTGTAAATGTTGGCAACTAACTACATACTTACTTGCCACTTGCCTGCATATTTCGAAATGATTTCTTATTTCAACCAGAATAAATTGAAATAAATGAGGAACGTGGCTGCGAGGAGTGCTGAAGATTTGCGGAGAGTTGAAGAATGTCGGAATTGGGGAATGGTACACATTCCTTCGGCTTGAATGCGAAATGCTGAACACTGAGCGATGAGGGCAGGCGAAAAATCGAAAGAAATATTTGCAAATCCGCGCACGAGAATCGCGTTCGCTTGCAAGAAAAATCCCCAGACGGAATGAGACGCATTCGAAGGCAGTGTGTGCAAGCAGCGGCGACGAACAAAGCTCTTTCGCCATGCCTTTCACTAAATAGTCCATGCCTTTTGCGCACACGAGGGGGCGGAGGACAACTTCGCGCTTTCCTCAACTTCGAACGTCGACAGATTGCTGCGTATATTCGTTTCTCAGACTGCACTTATTTCGCTCATAAACCCACAAACGCGAGCGACGAGCTTTGGTCCAAAAATAGACGCATACAACCAGCTGATGTATGTCCTCTTCAGACAAGACAATCTAGACATTCTTACCTTGCGTGGGATGGAAGAAAATGGGTCCATTCTCATTAGTTCTTATTTTAACATGTGACGATGCGTCTGTAATTCGCTGTCAAATGGAAAAAGAAATGATCTCGCCCGATAGAAAAATCCTAGCCAGCTCAGAAACCTCTAGGTTTCCACGATTTAATATGGAAGACATATTTAAATTTCTAATCTAAATTGAATGCCATAAAGAGAAATCAATATTTATGTTCCTATAGAAGTTGAGTAAATTATATGAGTCATATTGTACATACATGCAAATATACCCTATAAAAATGAATCGTTAAACCTTTGTTTCCCAACCACAGTTCTAGGAAGAGTTGGAAAGCGTCGAAAATGTCGAGGATAGGTATGATAGGTGTGTGAAATGACAATTTTAGAAAGATTGCGACTAAAGAGTTCCCTAGAAACCAAGACAAATGTCACGTTCTAAATTGCATCATAAACAACAAACAGAAGAGAACTACCCAGTAAATAAATTTTAAGGAATTTCAAATAGTCGGAATACAAATATAGCAAAATTACAGGAAGGAAATTAAGGTCACCCAGATTTTCGTTCGTTGTATAACATTCACTGTTCTTTACTAAATTTCATGAGGAACATTGCAAATGTTTTGATATTTTGAATCCTCATTTATTAAAGGCATCATGGGGATATATCTACCAACAGTCTGCCATAAAAGCAGAAACGTTAAATTCCTGTTTTCCGATCGTAGTGTTTTAAGTGAAAACGATGGGACCATATATATAAAATGTATGTGGGATGACAATTTGTAGGAAGTTTGTGACTGGCAGTAGCTTGCTACAAACCGATACGAGCGTCACATTCTAGTTTTGTTGGTAAAAATACGTATTCTGCTCTCTACACAGAACCACATTTTTCACTAACCTACTTGTTTAATAAAAATATAATATTTGCTTTGGCAGCTAGAAATTTCCTAATGTATAAATATTTTTTGAAAATGCGGTTCGAGGATCATTAAAACGCCGGAGGTTTCCGTTCAGGAGATATCAAATAAAAGAAGGCACAGTATTTCAAGATACAGCGAAAATTTAAGGTGACACGCTGTATATGATCGATAGTAAGATAACCAAGTTTTATGAGTAATATTGTTTTGATATTTTGAATCCCCTATTTCTTAATGGCGCCATGCCGATGTCTAGCAATGCCTCCCATATACCCAAAATCGTTAAACCCCTGATTTCCGTTTATAACATTCATAGTGTTGGGAAGCATTAACATAATGGAATGTGGCTGTGGCAGTATTGCAGTTGATAATATTTTTGAAAGACTCAAAACCAGCTTAAAAATACCTCCCCTCTTCTCTAAAAGAACCACACTTTTCAGTGACCTATTTTGTTATTACGTAGATCTTCACTCGTTAGAAAATCTACAATTGTCCAAGAATCAAAATAAAGGGTCCCAATGAAAGATTACTTGGGAAACCATACGATGCTAGTGAATTTCTACGGATATCAAATATCAGAAGGAGGGGTATTTCCAATTACTATTTAAATTGAATACACCCAAATCTTCGACAGTTTGTCAATGGAACGTCTCCAGAGCAATGGCTTTGGTAGTACAGCAAGTTTATGAGTAACTTTGGACATATAGGACATTTTGAAACCCACATTTCTTAACGGTGACATACAAATGTCTAAAACATTCTGTAAATTCTTTAAAACCAGTTTTACGTTCATAGTATTGGGAAAGCATTGAAAATATTGTGCACATGGCAAAGAAATCAGCTTCCTAAATTTCATCGATCTAGAGATATCAAATAAAAAAGATGGAGTATTTCTAATTACAGCGCAAATTGAAGACACCCAGTTCTTTGACACTTTGTTAATGAAATGTCTCCAGAACATTTTTGCTGGGTTTGAGACAACGTGAGGCCCCCAGCACTGCGACCTTTACTGGTCTATTGTGTGTCTGCACCTACATACTACATACTACAAGAACAAACAGTATAATAACACAGTTTTATGGATAATTGTGTACATATTTTCAAATTTTGATTTTTTTGATTTCCCATTTGCTGATGGTACCACATTGATGTTTAATATAAGCAACATCGTTAAATTCCTGTTTTCTGTTCAGAGTATTGGGAAATGTTGGTAGATATTAATCATATTGAGAACTTAGCCGAGGAAGGTTTGTGGAATCACAATTTATGGAAACCTATTAAAAACTCATTCTAGTACTCACTTTAATACTTACTTTTTGTATACAACTTTGTAATTACGATCTCATATGGATAGAACATCTATAAATCTCCAAGGGTCTAAATAAATTGTGTAAATATAACTTCATTTCGGAAAATCCGAACGTCAGTGGATTTCATAGCTCGGAGTCATCAAATCAGAGAGGACTATTTCTAATTACAGCTCAAACTGAAGACACCCTGATCTTCGACAGTTTATTAATGAACTGTCACCAGAACTTACTTTCTGGGGATGAGGCACCGCGCCGCCCCTGGCACTAAGACCTTTACATGTTTTTTGTGCGTCTTCAGAACATAAAATATATTTTACGGAACAACGTATACGTAGCAATAAAATTAGAAAGTTTTATGCGGAACTGTGTTCATGTTTTGACATTTTAAATCCCCCAATTACTGATGGCGTCATACGCATGTCCAACAACTGTTTCCCATAAACTTAAAATCGGTAAATCCCCGTTTTCCGTTGCATAGTATAGGAAACTATTAATAATATTAGGAACATAACTGAGAAAAGTTGATGGGATGACAATTTTTAGAAACCTTATGGCAGCTACCTAGAAACCAACACAATTACCTGATACGAAATTTAAAAGTACTCTCTAGAAAAAAAAAACACACTTTTCAGTGACTGGCCATGATCTACTCTGACCAGAAGATTTACAATTCTACAAGGATCGAAATAAATTGTGCCAATGTGAGCTTACTTGAGGAACATCAGAACGCCAGTGGATTCCATCGCTCTGGAGATGCCCTTCCACGATGCGGCGATACTGTATTTCTGACGTGCGGTGAGCGGCAGCCGCGGATCGCATGGGGCGGGCGGTGGCGGTTCGTCCTGCTTGGACGTGCCGCCCGCATTACCACCCGCACCGCTGCGCGCCAACTTCCCCAATTTGCAACCCATTATTTTCCGTCGCTAACAAATGTCACTCACTCGCGCACCACCGCCGTGCACACCGGCCACCACCAAAAGTTCCAAACACAACTGCCAAACAACCCAACTTTCCAACGACCCAACGAACTAGTTGCACGAAAAATCCAACATTAAGTCATCACAAACGTCGCACTAACGAATTCTCGCCCAAAGTTTCTACCAACGTGAATAATTGGTAAATTATGAACGGACCTGCGTCCGGAACCAAACAGACACCAACTGCGCGGATCGAATGATTGAAGATGCACCACGATGCGAGTTTCCAGCGGAAAAACTCCTCGCCTTCGCCGAGTGGTGATTCACTCTCGCTGCGATTACAATTATGCCCTGCTGATTAAACATGCACGCTGCTCATTGATGCGGTCGTTCTTCCGCCACCCGCGTCGTCTCGTGCGCACAATAAATTATCTTCGTTTTTGTCCGCGCGAGCGTGCACTCTTCGCTGATTAAACGCGTGCCAGCAGTGACATTGCGTCGCTTCCGGATTACGCATCCAAAACGCCGGCGAGCGCGTATTTAAATCGTATTCAAATTAATGCAATTACCGCAATGCACTTTGGTCGCGAATTCAATTAAAATTTGAAACACACTCGACTTTGACGCGCCGCTGAACAATATCCTGCGACTATTTAGGACCTGTGCACATCTACACACAGAAACACGTGCGACCGCAGAAATTTTCGTCGCACCCAAGCTACCGGTCGCACTCGACGGGATTCATACGGCGAAACGCTGCGGTTTTGTTAGATTTGTTTGGACGATCATTAGCACCAACTCTCACTCGCTCTCCTGCTCTCGCTCTCTCCGCCTGCGACGACGAAGGCCGTCGATGCGCGTGAATCTTAAAATGAATATGTAATCAAATGAAACGGCAATTCGGGAGCGATGAGCGCGATATGTGTGAACGTCTACGAGCATGCTATTTCACGTTACATGAAACAAACTAGGGAAATTAATGTGTAGGTATTAATATTTCTAAAGGTTATTCTTTTTTAAATATATTCTGAACATTTCTTAATTTTCCTGAATTATTAATGTTTCCTTCACTTGTGTACCAACAAAAACATCGTATTTAATGCTTTTAAGATATTAAAAACAATAAGAAAGTTCTAAAACGTTTGAATGTTGCATGTCTAATTGAATAATTAACTATCTGAACTTTGAATAGTTGTAATTCTTGATGTGCACATGAATAGTTATTTATACTATTTTTAGTTTCAAATTCTAAAAACTAACAATTCAACTATCCATTAACTTTTATGGGATGATAGACAAAATAGTAAAAAAATACAATGTGTGATAAACATGTAATGGACATCGAATGACATGCACATTAATTGATTTCCCGTACAAATTGAAAGTGAGTCGCTCCTGGGTATAAAGCACAATTGCGATTAAATGTATCCTTGGCGGGTCGTGTAGTCCGTGCCCGTATCCTTAATGATTTCCTCCGTTGTCCGTAAATTGCTCTCTATCTCTGAACGATGTATCGCGGCACCGGTCAAGGGATGCGGCACCCTGGAAAGTGTTGCGCGCTCGTTACGCTGCTGTTGGCGCGCGCGAAATTGCGTTGTTGGGCAAAAATGTCGTCAACGCGCCGCCGTTTTACTCGAGCTGCCGCGGGAGGCAACACTTGGGGGACGCGCGCGCGTGCTGGATACACGAGGCGGTCCGACGTCAACTGGCGCCCGCGAACCGCCGCTCAGCCGCCTCCAGCTCACCGCCAGCACCAGCAACGCCAACGCATGCGTTTGCGGCAGTGGCGGTGCTAAACGCGTGTATTAGAAAATGAATCCTTTGAGAGAGCGAGAGAGCACGGGAAACTTGATGATATTATTATTATGTGCATTCCTGCACATTTCCACGCATTTTCCATTACTGGCCCAAACAATTTTTTTCCGGAAAATTTTCACAGTTTAGCGTAAATTACTCAGTTTATAAATATAACGGTGAATTTTCAGTGGGATGGAAATTCATTGTTATATATCATATTCGTTCCCACCTTTCTTAATGCTTCCCACGCTTCACAGTTGTCCTGGTCCTGAGGCTGAATGCTGTCTGTTCTCTACTGTTCCTACTACCCTTCTCTAAATATCGATTTCTCTCTCACTTACACTCGTGTTCTTCCAGCCACTGGAAACGTTCATTATGCCGTTCCACATGACGAGTCCTGAGTCCATCATGACTCGGTCGTCTTCTGTTTTTTTCATACACTAAAATTATTCCCAACACTTACATTACCTCCCTGGCACTGTTTCATTTTTTACCTACAAAACTCCAATATAAACGGAGACTCTAAGTTAAGAAAATATTCTACGCTTTATTGAATTGGAGGCATTAATAATTAATGAAAACAGATCTTGAAAAACTCAACTTTAAGTCTGATAACGTTTCCTTATTTCTCGTCATTATATCATTTCTCTTCCTTTCAGTTAAATTCCTTTCCATGGTTCATTTCCATTTTAAGATTAATGATAGAAGCGGAAAATTGTCGCTGAATTGAAACCAACGGCGAACGCTATTTACACGTCTCGGCCCTCGTCCTAATATATATTTCAAATACTTGACGAAATAAGAAACGAATGAAAGAAAATCAGCGAAAGTAATTTACGAACAAATCGACCCTTTACTGAGCTGCTGCAGAGTTCGCAGAACTCAAAAATTTCAATTTGGGGAAAACAAAGAAGTTAAAATAGAAAATATGCAATTCACATTTCGAGATGGGATGAAAAAGTTTAGATATGTTGTTTATGGGGCAAGAATGTAACTGAAATATTATAATACTGTATGGCATAACCACTACAAAACATATTTTTGTTACCAGAAAAACACTATCTCCACAAACTTAAAATAAATTCAACAGTATTTAAATAATAATGTACAATATCGAAAAATAATTGTTAACAATTAACGATTCCAATGTAGTTGCATAATGAAATAATATTCATAAAAGTTGGAGCCTTTCAAAATTTAATAGAACAAAACCTAATTATAAACTAAAACAATTACTTCATGCAAACTTACCAGCACTTTATTTAACTGTAATCGGTAATCAGATAACGAATTTTAGCGACATAAAGCGACACGCAACAACCGTATATACAAGAAAGCTTTCTTTGGGAAGTCGTAATTTCATAAACACAATTTAAATGCTGTTCGTTATTCACTAAAATGCTAAAGCTACTAGCAAGATGTAAACATTTATAATTGTGCGCAAACTTTTCGACTGTAAATTTATACTATTACGCGAGCATATTTTCGGCTCATTGAGTTTCCGGTTAGCGGCTCGCACAATGCGATATAGGTTCCTACGAATGGCTTCAGAAACTTCAGCGAAACGCGACGAGCCACGGCGGTGAAAGCAGGCCTAGTTGGTCCGGAGGAAGTTGTGCTCGACGGCGGTGGTGGCGGCGGCGGCGGCAGATCGGGAGAGGAGTCTAGCGCGCACCGATATAGGTTTCTGGGTCGCTCGATAATAACCCAACGCGTTCGCTTGGAGGGCGGCTGAGACCTGCCATCGTCGTACAGGACGACGAGCCACCCCCAACGTTATTTAGTTGCGTTTTTCGTTCAATTCCGAACCGCGCCTCGCCATCGCCCACGGCATACGGTGTTATCTCACACTATATCACCACGAACGAACGAGCAGCTGAGATGCATGAAGCAGGGGCCCGGAATGTGTTCAGGAGGAACAGCAACGAAGGTGCTTTTCAACAGTTTCATAAACTCATCGGGCTTGCATAAATTTTACTTACAGTTGTGGATTTTGAGCACAAAATAGTCCTGTTCTTGTCGGCCGCTTTTTATGTTTCGCTGTGTTTTGGTGGATTTCAACCCCCCGACTTGCTTTGTTTACCCAATCGTAAATTGCATTTTCTGCCAGTTTGGACCGTATACATGAGTTCTATTGCCTTACTTTGGTGAATTTATGGGTCTATTTAAAACAATATGAAACGCGAGCTTTTTGATATTTACAATAGTTCAGCTTGTGGGACAAAATCTCCCAGGAAAGCCAAATATAGAGCAGTATGTATAATCGCTAGTTCGTAGGGTAATTGGAGAATATTATTATATTCACATTATAGTCTTCTTCGTTGAATATCAGCTGATTGCGTTGCCCTTAAGAGGTATAAAGAAAGCGTTCCAAACCAATGCGAAGCAATCAATATTCTCACTCAAGTTATTTGAAAGCTTTGCCAGCGGCCAAAGCATTTCCTAAAATCATTCCACGGCTTATTTTCTTTACGCTTTCGCTCTTTTATACTTGGCTATTCCTTTCCTTTTCAACCGCCACTTTTTACGATTTAATCATTCGCGAATCGGCATTCGCGTAAATCGTCTTGCACTAGAAACCACAACCTTCTAATCTAACACACCCTTTCCTCTTATTACCTCCTTATCTTAACAATCATCACTGGCCGCAGATATTATCCGGGAATGTTTATATCTAACTCGTAGGTTAGATAAGCGAATCCTCACCAATGTTGCGAATATGAAATGAAGAAAGAAACCCCCTACGAGTTTCCCGCGCATCTTTTCTTCCTCCATTTATCATCGTTAAAAATCTGCAATCTCATCTAATATTCTGTGAAGTGGAGCCATGCATACGGGGGAGTGATATTAACCACAAATCAATTACGATCCGGAGGAGACTTTTTTGTGGTGGAAAGCCGTAAATTGAATACGGTCATGAGCTCATCGCAACGCATTCATAACGCAAAAAAACGAGCTTATTCAAAAATGAATGAATGCAATATTGTGTCGCGAATTTTCGTAAACACAATGGGTAGAAATTAATGAGTCGATAGGAAATTAATAACACATTCACGATGAATGGCGGCGAACACTTACGAGATGGACTGAACGTTGAGAGTTTGAAATGAAATTTTGGTATACTGTTCAACATGAACAAACCTCGTACTGATGCAGTTAGAAGTACATTAATTCACGATAGTGCTACGGCCACTAAACTTAACTTTGTAAATTTCTCATATTGCATAACTTTATTACTAGCGTAGTGCAAATATTCCGTTTTCGGAGTGCAAAAGCAAAAGTTAACTTCGCTCTAGTGTACCGAATATTAATTACCAAAAAATCGTTTCACGAAATAATGAATTCATTAAGCAATTTATTTTGCTTTAGAAACCCGTTGCCGTCATTCTAGACGACTAAAATTCGGCAGATAAGATCGTTGTCACAACTATAACGTAAATATTTGAACTTGCGCACACACGCCTTCGTCAATATTGACTCAATTTAATGAAATTGTAATTGCATACTTGCGGTCATGTTTCCAGTATAACGGCCAAACCGTAGCGCACAAGTTCTAGCCGCCGAAACCAATTTCGCACAATAACAGCTGGAGTTGGCGAATATGTACTTGTTGAAGTATTTGCCATGTTATTTAATGACATAATAAAGCAAGTTAATGTATATTATGACCGTATATAAAAAGCTTGACAAACTTTGAGTAGGTAAATCAATGTTAATGTAAATTAGGAAGTAAATGACACCGATCAATCTATATTATATCAGTTAATTTACATTTTTATAATCTTTCACATATGATGGAATTATGTAACAATTGACAGTGTTTTATATATAGCTGTAACTATAATGCGATTAATAGAATGGGACGCCAAATTGTTGAAGCAAAAACACATATTCAAAAAAGTGACGGGATACTAAACTGATGCATAATCAAATTTGCTTCCACTTACTCTAATTTCGGCATTCAATTGAAATGGGTATATAAAAGCGTGCTGCAAATAAATTAGTAGTACAATTCAACTACGTCTACGTCGATCAATACAGCACAACATTAACCGATTTAATCTCAAGCACGCTTTACAATTCATTGTCATCCTAACAATGTTTAAGTTTGTAATTTTTGCTTCCCTTGCTGTGTGTGCTTTGGCTAGACCACAAGATAAGCATCATGCTACCTCGTATGCTTCGGTTAATAACCATGTTAGCTACGAACACGCTGGCGAAGGTTTAGGACAATCTCAGGAAGGTGGACACCACGAAGAGCACTATTCACATGTAAGTTTTACATTTTTTTAATGACGCTCTCTAAATAACTACTCTATTATTAATTAATATTCATAGTATTAATATTAAAATATATTTCAGCATCATCCTAAATACGACTTTAAATATGGAGTTGAAGACCTCCACACTCATGACATCAAATCCCAGCACGAGGAGCGGGATGGAGATGTAGTGAAGGGTTACTACACTTTGGTCCAACCTAATGGTAGGATCCGCACGGTTCACTACACCTCTGACAAGCACACTGGCTTCAATGCTGACGTGAAATATTCCGGTCATGCTGATCACCCAGAAGCAAAACCACATCATTAGTTATACCATATAAAATGTATCTAGTATTTATCATGTTTTGAATGAGTCTATTTTTGTAATAAAAATTTAAAATGTGCAAAACATAATCTCAAAGTGAATTTCTCATACTCGGTGGTTGTCTAAAATTAGATTCTGGCAAAGTCTCAATGTACGTAAAGAAAGATGATATGTATCCTGATTTTAATATTTTATAACTTAATTTAGACACGCGTGGTATACATTTCGGATTATGGATTATGTCTTGGGAGTATTAAGTATAATCCGGAAACATCCGTTGATGTTATGCTTCCCCATAGTTTTATAGATTTGATCGAGAAGAACAATTGAAGTTTATGAATTGAAAATGTTAAACTTTAAGATGCCCTTTACTATTTATATTAAACTTTGAAAATACATTGTGAGTTCTAAGAGGTACTTCTAAGAGGTTTACAAAGTTTCTTTCTCCGTTCTGTCCCCGAGCCTAAGATGCTATAAAATATACCATTTCATCTCTAACAAGAGTGACCCATTATCAAATTCTCTTGGAAGCTACCACTTGATGTCTCTGCGAACAGTCCTCGATCATGGCAAAAATATTGGTTGTTACAATGCAGATTGTGAATATCTGAACATATTTTTCCTAGTTGGCCCGATGACTAGATACATTGCTCAGTGTGAACAGATTCCCCAAGAAACGCCAAAGATTTCGCATCTACTCTTGTACATATTAGTAGTCAGACTGTTCACCGTGGACTTTTCATCGACTAAATCAGTGTATCGCCGGGACAGTTCATCGATGCATACTTTATGGCCTGGACAGTATACATAAAATATGAGAGGAAGAATCCACAGCGATGGATTGCTCTAGACCCGTGTATATCGATGACCGAAACTTCACATTAATATCAAAAATCGTAGAAGGATATCCCTGTCTTGAATGGACGATGTCATCAGTCTATTAACTTCTCGCTCTGATATGTAACTCACAACAAACATACAATTATTTTGAATATAACGAAAATGACAACTACCCTTAATTCAGCTGAAAGAAAACTGACCAGTCGCATAACAAACACCTCACACCATAAATATTACAAATAAATGTGAATGATCAATTTAGGAAATTTAGGGAAGTATTATAATTTAAGGATTTCAATTTTTTTATGTCTATAGATATAACATAAGGGATGATGACCCTAATAATTTCGCTTCGAAGTTAAAAATCATAAGTGTTGAGTAATTATTAAGCAATTACAGAAAATGAGCAAATTCAAAGTAAATATAAATGTGAAGTAGCAATGTACTTTCAAAAAGTACAATTAAAGGAACATTATCGCCCTAATGAGTAAAATATAATGACAATTACCTACTGCAATAAGTATAAATACATTTTTTGCAAATGAAAAAATCAGTTCTTCGCTTGTGTTACTACGAACAACAAGATAGCAAAATGAACAAGTTTGTAAGTTGTATACACAATTATTTCTTGGAATTTATTTTCAAATTAAATACATATTATTCTAGATTATCATCGCCGCTATTGCTGCCATGGCTGTTGCCAAGCCAACCGATCAGGGCGTGTCTCTGAAACAAGATACCCTTGGTAACTACAATTTGAAATTTGTCACGGACGATGTAGACCGCGATGAGCAAGGCTTCGAAGGTGGCAAAGTTGTTGGCTCCTACAGCTATACCGACAAGGAAGGTCAACACCATAAGATCACCTATGTCGCAGCCCCAGAGACTGGATTTATCGCCCATGGTGATTTGCCCCAGGCTGTCGCGGAAACCCCAGAGGTTCTTGAAGCCCGTCGGCGTCATTTGGCGATCGTAGAGAAGGAGCGCGCTCTTCTGCCGCCACTCAAGGAGGAGCCAGTCCGGGAGGTTCAGGAAATCGTCTATGTGCCAGTTCATCATGAGATTCCAGAGGGCCGCAGCCAGGTACTCCCAGTTGTTCACAAACATGTTGATAACACTGCTGAGTTGGAAGCTGCCAAAGCTGAGCACTTCGCTGCTCATCAACATGCTCTTGCTACCCTTGCCGAAGAATACCGTCGTGTTACCTCTTTGTAAATTTCTTATTGTTGGACAAGTTTAATTGTTTATTTTTGTTATTGTTTTAATAAAAGTGTTATTTGAAGAAATACTCTGAAATGAAATATTCATATTTTTTTCTGAAAAATTTAACAAAGTGTAGGCAACGAATTGTTTTGTATCTATAGGACTAGACGACTTAAAAAATGCCAGGTAGAATGGACAGGGGCATATTATGGAATGCATCGTTTATAATTAGCTTTCAATTACGCTTACATATTGTGTACACTTGCATGTGAGGAAGGATGGGATACTTGGGAGCACTTAGCAGGGGAATGCAGGGAGGGGAATGCATCAAGAATGGGCGAGAGGTATATGAGAGGGAGTGATTGTGATCGTGGGGTGGTTAGGTGAGAGTGGCGATGGGGTCGCCAGGGTGTCCGCCATAGTAAAGGAGAAAGAAAGAAGAAGGGAAGCTCCACTGGGGATTACTACGAGTGTCCGGTTATGAGAAAAAAAGGTTTGGTGTGGAACTATTTGTTGTTTTGGTTTATTATTTATTTATTTATCATATGTTATGTGAACAAAGATATGTATTGGGAAGGAAGTAGGAAGATATGTATGGGCAGGGGTTATGCCAATAAAGGTTGATTTATATACACTTACATGTTATTGCAAGGCAATTGAAACCCATAAAGGAACTGAAATTTATATGTAATGTTATTTGGTTTGATTTTACCGAGCATCGACTTCTCTGGTCAGTAGCTCTATTTAATTCTTTTTCAATGTAATTAGTCGAATAGGGTAATACTATTGATAAGAAGAATTCACTTTCCTGCGCATCCCCACCGAGATTCGAACTCAGGGCCTCGCGGGCAGTAGTCATCGACCATACCACTGCGCCATTGGATTTCACAAGTGAAATTTTCAATGTATAATGAATGCCCAGCTTTATAAATTTGTTAATAGATTATAAATTTGCCGCACAAAATCTAAACAGGCTAAACTTAGGATACGTGGAAGCTCAGAAGCCACCTACAGCGATATGGCGTCATTATGGTATTAATAGGAATGTGTTGATATCTCACCATACATTAGTTAAATTACCTATTTGTAGATTCATGGAGCTGTGAAAGGCACTCATGTGATGGAAAAGGCTGCAAACGTAAAGCATTACCAATATTCAATGTAGAAATTCACTGAAATACGGTAACAATCAGGAACCTGTTTCTCCTATGAGGACTTCTCCCCCTTGCGGCAAAGATGTATCAGTGACCCAAACGTCCCCTTATTATTCAGATTGTGCTGATCGTGCTATGTGCTGGTTAACGCTCATACGACCTCAAAGATTTATGTCAAGATATGATATGAACAGATTTTTGTCGAATTATGACAGATTGGATCAACAAAGTAAGCACAAGGAATTGGTTCCAATACAGAGGAATAAATCAATAAAAGAGAATGGTAGCACTTAATTGTTGTAAATAGATCAACTTATGCAGTCATTACAACTGATAACAATCAACAATTTATTTGATATCAGATATGTTTACTCCATTAAAAAAAAACGTTACTTTTTTAGTATATATATATATCGTGAAAATCAACGAGACAGACATCACTTGTTTGCTATATTCAGCACGAACACAACATATCACAGTATAAAATGAATACTCTGGTAATATATTTTTCCACATATGGAGTTTTCTTTTTCTCTGCATAATCACATTAATTGCAGATTATCATCGCTGTCCTCGCTGCTATGGCCTGTGCCATGCCAACACAACCAAGGGTGTCTCATGTCCAGAATACTCTTGGTAACTACCATTTGAAGTACATCACAGAAGATGCCGAACGAGATGAGCAGGGCTTCGAAGGTGGCAAAGTTGTTGGCTCATACAGCTTCATCGATACAGATGGGGAACATCACGAAGTTTCCTACTTAGCTGGCCCCGACACTGGTTACGTTGCACATGGTGAAGATATTCCCCAAGAAACGCCAGAGGTTGCGGAGGCGCGTCGTCGTCATTTAGAGATAGTCGAGATGACACGTGCTCTTCTACCGGCTCTCGAAGAAGAGTCCGTTGAAGAAGTTGAGGAAATCGTGTACGTGCCAGTGCACTATGTGGTCCCCGAGTATCACGAGCAGACTCTTCCAGTTGTCCAAGAATATGAATATGTGGATAACACCGCTGAGTTGGCTGCTGCCAGGGCTGAACATTATGCCGCTCATCAGCGAGCACTTGCTGAACTTGCAGAAGCTTACAAACGTGTTACTTATGCCTAAATTACCAATTGTTGCAATTACGTCTTGTTTTCATTTGTTGATTGTTGCTTATTGATAATAAATCTATAATATACGAATACATATGTACACATTTCTTTCAATTATAAAGAATAAAATTATTACTAAGGTAATGGCAAATTAATCATCCAAATCACTGTTTCCGAACCTCCCTTGTACCATGCGCCACCCAATGGGACTACATGAGTCAAATTCCAACGGGGATTAAAAATTAAATTTAAAGGGAGAGGGGGTCGCCAGGGTGTCCGCGATAGTAAAGGAGAAGAGAAGAAGGGAGGCTCGACTGGGGGTGCTTACGAGGCGGGAGAGTGTACAGGAATGAGAGTGAAGGTGTATTTATTGTGCTATATTTAATATTTTATTAAGTTTGTAAATAAATGTAGAGAGATGGAAGAAATAAGTTAGGTAAAATAAGATATGCCAATAAAGGTTGATTTATATATAATTAAATTGCCCTCTTGTGGGGAGCGTGCCCCACGTTGGGAAACAAATATAAATTATATTAATTACAATGACATTAATTATATTAATGATTATATTTCAGTGATTACTCTTTTTTAACACTTTTTTCTCGTTTGATAAATGATAACATGATGAATGCCCTTCTGATCTGTATTTTGACCTACACTATTTAAATATATTAGGCTCACAATATTCACAATCATTGTGTTATTACAATTGTATGTAGCAATGAAAAACTATATCGTGTCATATTTTCGCAATAATATATAGGACTCTCTGATTGCGACTTCAATTTTCCAGCGAATATTTCTTGCTATTTTACAGTGAAACCAATTACCAATTATGGTATTACTACTTCTGGGGTATATAATGATCTTAAAATTTGCATCTATTGGCGAACTTAGAAATTATTTTAGGAAACATTTCTATAAATCCTCTAAGTCCCACCAGAGACTTGTTAATAGACGCAAGGTCTCATACGATATTGACCAATTCTTCGGAGTCGAGAAAATAAATGTGGAAAAAAGTGAATGGGAGCATTTGCACATTATAGAAAATAGATTAACTTCAAACACTTAGTCTTGTCAAAATTGATAAAAAACAACTTTTCATTTCTTATCAGATTGTTAATTTTACAACTTAATCAAAAGAATAATAGGTTTATTTGGGTGTATATATACCAGAAAAATCGACGAAAACGACATCACTTGGCTTGTAACGATTAGTGTGTTAAGAACCAAGTTTAACATGAACAAATTGGTAAAATATATATTTTTAGTAATTTTATTGTAAAAATTGTCAAAATCACATTTTTTTTTCAGATTATCATTGCTGTTTGGGCTGCTATGGCCTGTGCCATACCAACTCAACCAAGAGTGTCCCATATTCAGGATACTCTTGGAAACTACCATTTGAAGTACATCACAGAAGATGCCGAACGAGATGAGCAAGGCTTCGATGGTGGTAAAGTTGTTGGTTCATACAGCTTCATCGATACAGATGGTGAACATCATAAAGTGTCTTACTTAGCTGGTCCCGATACTGGTTACATCGCTCATGGTGAAGACATTCCCCAAGAGACACCTGAGGTTGAAGAAGCTCGTCGTAGTCATTTGGAGGTTGTTGAGATGACACGTGCTCTCCTACCTGCTCTCGAAGAGGAATCCGTTGAAGAAGTGCAGGAAATCGTGTATGTTCCCGTGCACTATGTTGTCCCTGAATATCAGCAGACCCTTCCTGTTGACGAAGAATATATTGATAGCAACGCTGAGTTGGCAGCTGCCAGGGCTGAACATTATGCAGCTCATCAGCGTGCCCTTGCTGATCTTGCTGAAGCATACAAACGTGTAACATCATATGCATAAATTACTATCTGTTGCTATTGTTATTTCCTGTTTTAATTGATTGTTGCTTATTGATAATAAATATAGCGAGGCGAATGAATATATGTATGTGCATATTTTAAATGGCTGGTACGTATATTTTTGTGACATTAAAAAGTCGATTCCATTAATCGATATTTAAGTACATTTTGAAAGTACGAACATTTCTTTTTAAAATTCACCTGACGTATTAATTGAAGACAGGTTATATAAATACTGTTGGTTGTAAGAAAAATACATCATTATTAAATATACCTAAGTTGTATCTACATCAGGAAAACACAATGAAATTGGTAATTATAATACTGATATAAGTTACACGTTAATGCAAATATTTGTTTGCAGATAATAATTGCTGTTCTGGCTAGCGTAGCTTGCGCTTCACAAACAGAGCAAGGTGTTTCCCTTAGCCAGGACACGCTAGGCAATTACAACTTGAAGTTTGCCACCGATGATGCCGCCCGTAACGAGCAGGGCTTTGAGGGCGGCAAAGTTGTCGGCTCGTACAGCTACACGGATAAGGATGGCCATCCACACAAGATCACCTACACGGCAGCGCCGAACGGTGGCTTTGTTGCCGAAGGTGATGTGCCGCAACAAGTTCAGGAAACTCTCGAAGTTGCCGAGGCGCGCCGCAGCCATTTGGCCGCTGTCGAGAAGGAGCGCGCCCTCCTGCCGCCGTTGAAGGAGGAAGAGATCACCGAAGTTCAGGAGATCGTCTACGTGCCAACGCTGGCAGCACACCAAACCACCGTCGAATCAAAAGCCGACCGTTTGGCCGCCCACGAACGGGCACTTGCCGCCCTCGCTGAGGAATACAAACGCTTAAGCGCCGCCCTCTAAACTTATGTGTGCCATTATATTATCATTAGTTGTGTTTAAACAACAAATTCCATTATTTCATTTTAAAGTTTTATTAGAAAAAATAAAGATTTAGAAATCATAAATTTATAAATATACGAGTATTAAGTTCTAGTGGTGTGCTTGGGGATGATCAGCATGGCCAGAGTATTTAACATCAGCGTTGAAACCAGTGTGTTTGTCAGATGTGTAGTGGACAGTGCGAATCCTGCCATCAGGCTGCACCAAGGTGTAGTAACCCTTTACAACGTCTCCATCACGCTCTTCGTGTTGGGACTTGATGTCGTGGGTGTGGAGATCCTCAACACCATATTTGTATTCATACTTTGGGTGATGCTGTAGAACAAAACACAATATAACATATGTTTGCCTGTATTAATCTTATTATGCTTACGTGTGGGTAATGTTCCTCGTGGTGGCCGTCGACAACATGACCCTCAGGGGCATGATGCACATCATGAACAACATGATTGCTCACGGATGCGTAGGAAGAAGCATGACCATGCTCTTGAGGACGAGCAACAGCACAAGCTAGGAAGGCAGCAACAAGAACGAGCTTGAACATTTTAGCGGTTGCTTGCAAGTTGTAACTTGATTGAGTTCTTATTTACGAGGTGTGTAAACGAATTATGTTTGATTAGCTGTGCGATGCGATATTTATAGCTGGACTGCGTGGTTCCACTCTAAAATATAAAACAGAAAGGCTTGAGCCCAAAACTTGCTACTGTTTTTAATCCAAACACTCTCGTATTATGAGCGTGAAATATGTTTACAATGCGTGATGCAATCAAGTTCGGCACGTGTTCCAAATTTTGAATTGATTTGTTAACGACATGCCAATCGATTTTTAATTGAAGAATGCAATTATTTTGACGTGTAATAAAATTTTTTCATCAAAATTTAATTTTAACAAATTGGATTTTAACATAATTCCATAGAAATGTTAATAAAGTATTAACCAGGTGATTACCATGATAAAATAAAGGAAGTTTGGGCGAGCCAGAAAACTTTTTAAGGTTTAAAATTTTAAGTGCCATTTTAAAATAAAAGCCTATTTCCTCAAGAAAGTCATTACGATACCTAAATCAGCTTCCAACACCCTCTGCTACCACATGACAATGTGTACGTTTATAGATGATCTGATGGATAACAAAGGTTAAAGGAGAACAAAGCTTATAGAGACGCCACAAACTGGGATTTCGTCGAACTTAAAAAAGTAAAAGGTTAATCAGAAGAACAGAAGCCGAGTATGTCGAATGACACCAAAACACACTTTCAGGAACCCTATGAAGACTGCTTATGCAAAATCTGCAAACATGCATGCTCAGACAGATACCACGACTATATCTGAAAGGAAGTGGAAGTGGAAAATTTTGGGGTAACTTACAAATGCCTTCGTGCACCATTAATTTTAAAATGTGGCTTAGAGGCCAATATAAATACGAAAATTCGCGATTTTCTTGGAGACCTGTGGAGCTGATCAACGTGGCACTATCCATAAGGAGATAGAAAAATGTTATTTACTCGAAAGCAGACGAGTGTAGCATTTAAAAGTAACATTAAAAAAAGCAAAAAAGTATGTTAATGCAACGGTATTAGATGCTTTGCAATTTCTTTTTCAATATTGAAACATAATTTTGTAATATTTTGAAAGTATATATCGAATTTTCTCTTCTTCGTGACTCTCGTAATGCAAATTTAAAATACAAAATTATTTCATATTTACCAGTAATTCCACTTTTTGATGTGACTTATGATCCACAAGTCGCCAAGTGAATCGTGAGCTAGCATATTTGTATTGGCCTGGGCAATCTAAATAAAATATATGTAAATCACAGAAGAAGGTGATACCTTCAAAAACTCACCTCCCACAAGAAGTGTTCGCAACTTTTTGTAGCTTGGGTTGTACTTAAGTTCCGAAAGTACTATTAGAAAGTACTAATAGTTGGCATAGGACTGAAAATACCAAGATCCTAAATGACAGAGACGAAAATTCTCGCGATTCTCTAGAATTTAATGAAAATAATAAGTTTCGACTAATCAAAGGTATTAAAATTTATTTTTATTCAAATATATTTATATAAACAAGGTTGGATCAATATCACCACTGAATTACCACATGCCCAATCTCTGTTATATTCAGAGAGTGAGCCAAACACATACATTGTTTACTCTGTGGCGACCAATCAAATCACGAACTACATATGTGCTGTTACACCTGGTTGTACAGATACAGGGCGGAAAACCGCTGCCATCTCAAAGGGGTTTATCCCACAGCAGTAGCGAAAGCCAGCAATATGTTAGCGATCGACGGGATGAGGAAATCCAAACAAACCACATCTGTCTACGTAGCAGGATCGATATTCAAGGCTAATACTAGAATATTCAATTTGCACATCAAAATACCCCACAGCAGGGCAATACATCTATCGGTGTAACCGCACCCCGGAATTATTAATTCGCTTTCTCGATCAAAATTTTATAAACGCTATGTGATTTTTTTTTTGTAAATAGTGATTTATTTTCGTGGTGATTTCTGCCTCAGTTGCACAGGGATGCAGCGATTAACATCGCAGCGCTTGCGCCAATTATCAATTATTCGCCGAATTGCGCCTGAAACGTATCGTCCATTCGAGCGCTCACAATTATGTCAGCTGCGACGAGCAGGCTGACGTGTTATCCAACTTGGAAATTAATTAAAACTTCGATTATATAAAGCTTAAGCTTGGCGCCACGGCGTAGCGCCTTCGACCGGAAAAATTTCCACTTCACTCAACGTTATTGCACATATATACACGATTTATTTGGCCCAAGATTTATATCCGATTTTTTCTTAGTTTGTTCCTTTTCATTGTAAGTCAATTTTTATTGTTATTATTATTGTTTGTAAATGTTGATTTTATCGAATTTAATTATATTTGATGCAGATTTCAGTGAACAAACATGTGAAAATGATTTATGGTTTAATAACGTGGTATAATTAATTATCTCGAACACAGTTACACATTGATCGGTGTCAGTGTGCGTAATCAACTAGAATTACCCCATTACTATACAATTTCGTTAATAGATTATCGATTAAAGCCTACATTATTAGCAATTTTCAATGCATAATATGGCTCATTATTGTTTATTATTCTGGTAAGCTTTAAATCGATTTTTCGTAATACTTAAAAAAATTAGTAGCCCCTTAGAAAAGATCACCTACAGACGAATAGAACATATCTCGTTTCTCTAACATCAAATATGTAGATCGGTTTTATTACGACATTCTCCACATTTGGTAGTGGAATGTAAGTAGCCGAATTCCTATAAAAGCTGACTGTTACTTTCGTTCAAGCACATTCAGCATTCTAGCATACTGGAACAAAGTCGCAAT
>JAODAC010083028.1:0-109034 GCA_027575185.1 Mimaenictus wilsoni | reverse complement strand
ATAAACTTTATTGAAACGAAACGTTCTGAACAGTCTGTACTTACTGCCTTAGAATAAAGTTTGATGTCAGTATACAGCTGCCAATACCCAAAACTGTAGCAGGCTGTTGTTGATATAGGTCGTCAGGTAAAGCCCCTGTCTTCCTTTCAACAATAGCAAAGAAATAACATGCCACATTACTGATTCTAGTCCGGTTGGAAACACTTAAAGATTCCAAAAATGTAAAATTCACTAAACAAAAATATTTACATAATTCAGTAAAAAAAAAGGAAAATCAAAATTATATTGTCGAAAATAAACTTTAAGAATGACAAATTCAAAACCTGGTCACTGGTTCAAATTCAGTTGGAGACATCACCTTTTCACAAACCAGGGAAAATCGTAATTGTCCGTCTCAGATTTATATGAATTGTTTTGTACATGTAGTACATACATTGAAATAAATTCTGGTTACAGTATTTTGGTGCACTGGTCAGACCATTAGTATATTGGCCTTAGGGTGCGAGTTCAAGTTTTGCAAGTATTTTTGGAAGTACAAAAATGTCCATGCAAATCTGAGACGGACAATTGAGATACTCCCCTTGTAAGCCATGAGTCAAGAATAACGCATAATAAAAATACACTACAAGAAATAAAGAAACTATTATGTAACTAATGAAAAACAAATGAATATTCTTGAGTTATTAATTTTATAACTCACAATGCTATTTCCAAATTTTAATAATGCAGAGAAATAGTACAGATTGTATGCTCCTTGGCCCTTAACAGACATATCAATCCATCTTACTAATGCATGTTTTCTTCTTATCTTTTTTTCATAACGTTCCAAAAACAAACAAAACAAAAACAGAGGGAAAATCAATGGCGACGTCGTACGACTGCAAGTACATCGAGACCTCTGTCGGCATCAATCACAACGTCGACGAGCTGCTCGTCGGCATCCTCACGCAGATCCGCCTGAAGCTGGAGAATCCCGAGAGATCGCGCGATCTGTTCCGCAAGCGCAGCTCGTCGAAGCGCAACCACAACCGGAATAAGTCGACGGGAACGTCGGGCGCGGCGACGCCGACCGGCAGCGCGCCGAACACGCCGAAGAAGTATCGTGGTTCGCGCACCTCCGCCAGCCTGAAGGTAAAGAGCCTCCTCGGCAAGGTGTGGGCGCGCGACAGCAAGTCCAAATCCTGCGAGAATCTCCACGTGCTGTAAACAAACACTCTGAGGATCAACTAATCAACAAGAAAAGCAACAATAGCAGGAGCCGCGGGAAGTCGTGGAGAGACGAAGGTGAACTCTTCCAGAAGCACACAAACACATATACACACACTTACTAAACTAGCTAGACATCAAGTTTACTCCTAATTTATAGAAGTTAAGAATTTTAAGAATTTAACAATCATAAATTCGAGATAATTGTTTAGGGTTCATGATTTTGAAAGTTTGGAGCAGAGATTTACGCGCAGTATTGAACGAGGAAATGAAAAGCATTTTCGAATCCATGCACTTTTTTCACCTAAAACCGAAAATGATTGAAAAAAAAAACTATGCATACAAAAGAATAAAAGAGGAAATACAACATCAAACAAAGAAAAACAAGAACATATCGTTCCGCATTTACATATTTAACGTATTTATACCGTTTTTGTACCCAAAACAATCTATTTCAGTAGGCGGACGAATTTTGTCGACGCATATTAATTAGTTTAGATTTTAGACCAATTTATATTAAACGGCAGCGAAAGATTGCTTTCCGATACCCTACGATGATAGTTTAAACCTTTTTGAAATGTTTGAAATGACACAAAATGGAAACCAAACACCAAACAAAAAATTGATGCGTTTTTATGAATTCGACGTATAGTGATTTTAGCGCGCGAAAATCGAAAATAATAGTATTATTGTAAACGAGCTTTAAGACGACTTAAAAATTCACGGCGCATTTTTACTTCAGACGAAGGGGGAGTAGAAGAAAGGAGAAGATAAGATACAAAAATATATAGGAAAATATTTCAGAGAAACTAGCCGTTGCGAAAGACATAGAATCGACTAGCAGGAATTGACATCAATCTCGTTTAGTTTAGATTTGACGGCGTTTAGTACTGCGCACGCGCAATAGGGCAAATTTGATAAATCAATATTACGTAGGCAACACTTCAATCATTTTAATTTTTGCGTGGTTTACTTTGAATTCTCTTTAAAAAAGGAATGTATATAACCTAAAATGGAAATGCAAGCAAAACTTATGACACTTATATACACATAAATGACAAAAAAAATAATATAATAAATATGGTGGGTCCATTGCATCGACGCGCCGCCATTTTAATGGCGTGCGCGTGTGAAGCAATTCGATGCAATTTCGATTTATATTTTCTTAACGTGACATTAATCGTAACATGTAATCCTAAGCAAAAAAGAAAGGGAATTCCTCAATGCGTGTCTTCATGTTTGTCTATACATAAATATTTACCAACTACCCAAAGACCGGAACAAAATTAAAAACCTCCAAAGTCGCAATCTTTATAAAAGATGGATTCCACCCAGTTGTACATAGGGTTATAATTCATGTTATGCGTGTATAAGTAATTGCAAATAAGTTGATTCAGGCAGTGTGTACACCAAGGTAACAAAATTATGTTTCGTGCCTTTTTGTCGTTTCAATCAAAACAAAAAAAAGTAGGAAAAAGGATAACTACATGTGAGAACAACTCTGTGTACACTTGGATTCCGCAGATAGGGGCTTCACCGTACATTTTTGGGGAGCATTTCATCAGCATGTATTTTGATGTTCTATATTGCAATATTGTACGCAACTTTATAAACACGCGCACGAATCAATAATTCAAATGTTGCAATGCGTCAAAACCTCACGAAATTCACTTTTTGTCGAAACCCAACGCAAGCAAAACGCGCCAACAAAACACCATTAATAACCATAGCGAAAAATGTTAATTAGTCGGTGTTTAGGTCTAATTGTTTCAGAGCATCGTTAGCTGCGACACAAAGTCACTAATCAAAATATATATATTCACGTTACAATCAAGATGCAGAGCTGAATGCGACGGGTTTGATTCGCTGTGCCTTTCTTTTCGATTTTTTACGTTTTTTGTCTCCTCGCAAAAAAAGAACAACATGAACCAATGGCAGACAAAAAACAACAACGTTCGGGCGAAAACGGGTAATAAATATTTCAATAGCATATGGCAGGATGTATTCACGTGAAATAGGCAACCAACAAGGCTGGTGGCAGTTTGAGGTGTGACAAGTATAGTTGGTTGTCTACAAATTGTGAAAAATGAAAATTTTGCAAAAAACGGATCATAAATATCTTAATAGCATTTGTCAGTAGGCAGTTTCGTGTAGTAGGCAACACGGCTGTTTGGCAGTTCGACAAGTTGCTTGCTTACAAATTGTGAAATTCAAATTTTGTAAACATGATTACGTTCTGCCTCAAGTCATCACACTCAAAGTTGTATTTGATTGATGTAGGGTTTAGCGTGTTGGATGTACTTTTCATGTAGACAATATTACCACGTGTACACAGCGCTATATAAAAGCCATTGCAATAAATGTTTCACTCAACGCCCCTAAATGTGATTTTACGGTCCACCGAAATATTAATACAAGTTTAAAATAAAGAAATTGAAACAAAACTCGAAAGGAAAGCAGTTCGTGATTGATCAAAACTTCATCGTTTCATTAGCGTGCCATTAGTTTGGACACGTGGATGTTTATGTTTAGCACAAATAAGCATATATTGCGGCAAATTCGTAAATGAATTGATTTCAATTTTACCTACCTATATTGATATTGATACTGTTTACTATTTATATGTATAGCTAATTGAAAAAGAACACGTTTTGAAATATATTACTGTCATACGATTGATTGAATTACGTCTCTGTTGCAAGTTTATCAGATTATGGGATGATAAATGATGTAAGTATATATATAAACAAATTTTAAAATGCATCCATGCATAATGTATTATTGATAATAAGGAGGAATTTAATTAAAAATATTATAAGATTAATCATTGATTATAACTGTGTTTTATTCCTCCAAGCCATCCGTCCTAACTTTATTTTTATTAATAAAATTTTATTTTGCATTTATTTTAGTTTTATATGTATATAAATCATTGACGTGCATCGTTCATTTATTTCAATTTAATTGCCACGTGATGACGCAAAAAATAATTAATTAAAAACGGGTTCATGTGCAGGTACAGTGCCATAATATGGAACATTTTCAAAGCGTTATGAATGCATAAATTGAATTTCATATGAATACGATGGAACAAATTTCTGCAATATCCATGAGTAATTGAAAATTAAATTAATTTTGAAATTTTTACAATGTACCCTAGCCTAACGGAGGTAATTATTTGCTAGTTCGTAAATCAAAAGTTTGTGATTTTGAAACTGTTCTTAATTAACTATTTAATATTTCAAATTTAAATCCAGTGTTACCTCTTATGTTTGCTGGGCGCGATGGTTATGTTTCGTTGCGACATTTTTTTTTGGAAATTAGTACTTAGGTCTTTTAGTAATTAGTAATTAGGTCTCCTCGCAACTAAATCAATTGCAGCCAATTACATTAACATTTTGGGTGTAAGAAAGATCTTAGGATTTATGTGAAGTAGGCAACCAACAAACTGGTTGAAATTTGGACAGATGGTAAGTATAGTTGCTTGCCTAAAAATGGCGAAATGGGAAAAATTTTAAATACGGACAATAAATGAAGTAGGCAACTATCAAAGCAGTTTGTCAAGTATAATTAGCTGCCTACAAGAAGCCGAAAATTTATTCATGCGGTTCATTTTTTTTTCAGGAGGTTAGAGGATAATATCTTGCAAGTATCGAAACTAATTTTGGGGGCACTTTGTCTACTCCGAAGAAGGTACCTTCAAACATTAAATTTGAAGACATCTGACAGAACGTGAACTCTCTTGTTAGTTTTTTGTAAGTTTTATCGCCCCAAACTTATTGTAATTCAAAAGAAAAGTAGTAGTTTGTTATAATTTTTTACTTCTGATTCATAGGCACTGTGTTCACATTGAAGAAGGTACCTCAATTTCTTCAGAATAGTCAAAATGCCCCCAAAATAAACCATGCCCAAAACATAATGGTGATACCACTACATAAGACCAACTGTAATTGTCAAATGATACTGATTTATTTATTATCAAGTTTTAAACAATTTTCAGTTTTATTAAACTGTATGCAACCATACATGTCAAACTGACTTCTTAGTTGGCTACTAAGCTACTACTCGCAAATCCTTCCAAATTCTATTAAGTTATTTATTACACCCTGAACATTATTATTATTGATTATATTTTTCTATTTGCGAGGAGATGTAAAAGTAAATCATTTGACACAAGTATACAGCCCCATTATGAGTAAGACATTGGCGAAGCAGATAGATTGGCGCCGTGACCATTACTCTGAAAAGCGATTAACCTTCCATAAAAAAGTTTTCACTTCAAAAAATGGCAAAAATCCTAGGACCTTTCACTTTCACTTTCCGAAAAGATATTTGGTAAACATTTGCTTCGAGTGCCAACTTACACAACTCCAAACGTATAGCCTCCGATTACACTGGCCGGTACACTGGTTAGTTGGTGTTGCCGATACGACACTTGTGGTCGTCTTGAGGATTTTTTTTCAAAAATCTTTTTTTTTAATTCAAAAATCTGGTTGTCAAATAGTAGTACCTGAATTGTCAATACCCTAAATATACAAGTGGCGAAGCATAATAGCGGAGCAATGGTCTAAATAATAATTAGACGAAATATAAAAGTTAACCCTGGTATGGCATTTCATTGTTAAAAGGTAGCGACATAAGTTTATATCAAAATACTGGAAGAAATAGATCAGCATAATAATTAATTAAAATGTTAATTCTTCAGTTTACACTGCCTACGACCATCGTTGTTGCCGACATTCGTTAGCGTTAAATATAAATTACTTTCTTTGTGTGCTTAGCGCTTGATTTTATGCGCGATGGTAACTTGTATACAACTTTTCTTCAACGTGTAGAGGAATTGAAAAGCGTCTGAAAAACTTGACGAAGTTAATAAATTTCCAGGAACTTTGCATTGTTTACGAAGTTCTGTTTGGTTTTAATCAGACGGGTAATTATGTAATTTTGTATACAGTTTGTTAAATATGTTCTTATTTGTTCTTGTATTAAAGTTTCTATAAAGTTATTTTGGAAAAAAATACAATCAAAGAAATTATTGTTTTTTTATCGTCCCAGAAACCATATGTCGCAGGTAAGCTAATATTTTTCTTCATTTATTACCTTCGTTTACCCGAACTCACATATGTATACGATATATTCCCAAAAAGTTTCTAAAGATCGATTTATTTTTCTTCGAATGAGTAACTTTTCGGTTCGTGAAGCTCGCCCTGAATTAATTTTAATTCGAGGTGGGTAAATTATACTGGAAAAAGTCAACTTTAAGAGAGTAAGTCGTAAATCTAATTATATTCACAACATGATCGATCTGAATTTAACACATTAATATTACATGAGAAGTGGATATATTACACAAATCCGCATCGCTCCTGCTGTTTTACGAGCGTCTCACTCAGGCACTGATTAATCTTTTACGACTTTGTACTTATTACTCCATATTTCGACGTTTGTGTTGTTCGTCTCGAAGCATCAATTCATTTTATACCTTTCGCTTTATTTTTTATCAAATGGCAGCAATGCGTTCTAGGTCGATGATATTAGAAATTATATTAGACGAAGCCTTTTAAATACAATATTAATTAATTTTAATTACGCCGCCAAATAAGGGCAAAAGAAAACTTTATTTTATGTTGCTGTAAAATTAATAGGTAATTATGTTTTTTGAATGTAATCCAATTTCATCGAATTACGAGTACGGTTAAAGGATTCAGGCAGGCATAAGATGAAAAGCTGTGCTCAAGAAGTTGTCTAGAATTTTTGCTAATTTTGACAGTTTGGCCCTTTCAAGTGGTCACAAAATTGTTGCCTTGTTATAACATAACAATAATCTTAAACGAATTTGCCAAGATTCATATGAAATAGCTAACCAAAAAGGCTGTCAATTTGACAAATACGGTTGGTTGCCTATAAATTTCGAAAACTGCAAATTGTTTATAAACTGATAATAAATATCTCAATATCATTTGGTAGGATCAATTTACGTTTATTGAATCAACAAGGCAGATTGACAATTATAATTGGTTGGGTACTAATCCTGAAATAGCAATTTTGTTGTCCTACAGTGAGTTGAGTGGGTGGAACTTTGATATCTCGAATGCGGTATGTTTTGAGATCATCTATCATCATTTAGAGCATTGACTGTAACAATTAAAAGATATATCTGCAACAGTAAAATGTGTACTACGCCTAGAACAAAATCAGCCCGACCACTACATTGGGAAATAAATTCATAGACTTGACCAAAATTGAATAAACCTTACATACTCTTAGTGTGTCCTAAAACACGGTTAAGTAGTAGACATGTCAGACGATGATGAAATATCGATATTTGTCAAAATCGATATTTCCAAATTTTCGATATATCGATATCGATATTTCCAAGACGATATGGAAATATCGATAGTATCAATATCGATCAAATCGAAATTCCACAGGAGCGCCATCTACATGGGGGTTTCAGGACTAATTATAGTTCCCTATAATCTGCAGTGATCATTAATTCAAATGGAGTCTCGAACTCATACACCGGCTACAGCAGTTTTCTTAACCTGTATCCGAGATTTTTTGTTATTGTTAATCTTACGATAACGACGAAAATTGATATTTAAAATAATGCTAACAATAGATCTATCTGTCTTTCCACAAAATATATTAAACATTGCAATAATACATAAAAGTAGTAGTATTATATTTGCAATGCTAGCAAAAAATCGATGTTGATGTTCATTTGATGATTCCAACTAATATCAATGAATTAAGAATTATTATATAGAACCTAAAATGTGGCCTTAAAAAGAAAAATTGCAATTTTGCACTTCTCAGAATACTTCTCAGATGGCGGTTACTCCAATGACATGTCAAAACGATATTAAAAATTTCGATATCGATATATCGATATTATGGAAAATGAAATTATCGATAAATATCGAAATGTTGTGGCCGATATATCAATATTTATCAATATCGATATTTTTTGACATGTCTATTAAGTAGGGGAATTATTTCTTTCCGATCACCAATACACTTTCGGAGTTTTGGGACACAATCGCAGGGCCCGGAAGCCTCAATATACCAATTGTATTTTCCGCCATGGAATGATTACATTGTGATTACCTAAATTTTTTCCATGAGAGATTATTTCTTGAACCTTGACAATAATTAAATGGAAGTTGATGATGAAAATCTCATAATAGATTAAGTACAAAATAATAGTATATATAGTTTTACTTCAGCACACCTGTCTATTTTATACATTATTGTTATGTTCGTGTAAATATTATGCAGTTGAAATTAAGATACGTGTGGATTTTATTTAAATAGTTGGTGATTTATGTTTATTTTGCCGCTCATGACATAAAACACTTCATAAAGTGTAGATATCTCAATACTAAGTGCTCATTTTCGAAGCATAAATGACAAATACACAATCATGTGCATCCTATAAACCTCATTACACATCCTAACCAAACAACATTGTCTCTAAAACACATCCGCAACGCGCACGACCAAGCACCGAATCTCCGCCAGGTATTGGGTCGGTGAAAAGTGTAATTAGTGGCGCAATGAGGTGCCTTCAGTACGCCTGAAATGAATCCGAGCCAGCCATCCGACAAAATAAGTTAATTATCCTAATGTTGTGTGTTGTATGGCATTGTGCATCATACTGCATTTCCCTTGCGAGCCACGACCTCGCACGCCGGCGCATGTGCCCGATTGCCGACCCGAGAAAGGAGAAATTTACTTTTCACGACCGACATAGTTCGTAGATCGCCACGAGATCTTCGCGGTCGGCTCGCGTGCAATTTATCGCGATGGATTCGAGCGCATTGCATTCATCTTGCTTAAGCCCAAACAGATACTCAGAGCCAGACACAGAGAACACACTCACTGAGGCACGCATGAACATAATCGTAAATTTTCATCGTGTTAAAAACACGCGCCTAGAGAAGCACGAGAAAAAAACCCACGACTTAGGTATTTTTTCCGTTCGCCGATTTCCGCCGGCGGCGCACATTAGACGCAGGATGGATGGATGACAAAATGGAAAACGCGAAGAGCTGACCTTGATGGAGGTCAACTGCAATGACCCGCCAGCTGCACTTTGCCTACTTTGCGAGCCGGCCTATTTTATCGAAAAGTATGCTAAACGTTTTTATTTTCACATTTGATGTATCATTCTAATGTAATTCTTCATCTTTAAGAAAATACAGCTTATAGATTAAAATTGAAATAATTTATTACTATTTACTTACGATATAAGAGGAAGTAATCTCAAAATTTTTATTGTATGTTCCGATTTTATTTTAATTTCAAACTTGCCCTATCTTCCGCGTTTACATGAGTCTTGCAAGCGTAGCGTATATGCGGTGCGCATAGACGAAGTGTGTGTATTTGACCTAATCCATTACGACGTCTTCGCCTTGTTTGAGATAGTATTCCCTAAAATTTCCAAGTTCTGAAAACCTGATCCTGAATTGACAAAGGATTCATTCAGACGATGAAATGGCTAACTGTTAAAAATATCCACAATAGCCTGATATTTCCGACTGAAATCCTATAAAAGTTCTCGTAATCCTAACTCTGCTCAAAATCATCTGTTCAAAGATAAACTCAGTCTGAAAATCACCCGCCAATTTAATAATCTCCGAGAATATACCAATATAATTTCTATAAATCAACCTTTATTGACATAACCCCTGCCCACACATATCTTCCTGCTTCCTTCCCTATTCATAGCTTTGTTCACATAACATATGATAAATAAATAAATAAATAATAAACCAAAACAAGAAATAGTTACACCAAACCATTTTTTTCATAACCGGACACTCGTAGTAAACCCCAGTGGAGCTTCCCTTCTTCTTTTTTTCTCCTTTACTATGGCAGACACCCTGGCGACCCCATCGCCACTCTCACCTAACCACCCCATGATCACATTCACTCCCTCTCGTATACCTCTCGTCCATTCTTGATTCATTCCCCTGCATTCCCCTGCTAAGTGCTCCCAAGTATCCCATCCTTCCTCACATAGGCCACACTTTCTAAACTCGTCTCCCATCCATACTTTCCATCCTCTCTCTTCCGAACCACACCTTGCCCGTGCTATGGTCACTTTTTCCGTTGCTCCTTTTTCTCTGCAGCCAATATATCCTGACCTCCTCCCCACAGTTTGAATTGCCTGGTACCCTGCGTTCTAGGCGCTTCCCTTAATTTGACCCTGCCTAATTTGTTCCTCGACTTCCTGGACTCTCATCCTCATTACCACTTCTACCGATCGCCCATTCTCCCATAACTGCCCCACCGCAGTCTCCGATAACCCACCCGCTACATATGTCTTCCTTCTTTCTTATTCCCATGCATTCTCCCTAGCACTCAATCCTGTCATCCAAACCTGCCTCACCAAACGCTCTTCTCCCATTTTCACTTGCCTTTCCTAATAACTTATCACTCTACACTCCCACGCCACACTCATTCTTCCGGTTTTGCTGCAGGACTATATAATTTGGTGTAGATCTCTCTAACCTCATTAGGTCCTTCAGGAACCACACCTCCACTCCATACATTAAAATTGGCTTCACACATCCATCCCAAATTCGCATCACCACGTCCCAGTTGCCTCCCCACAACTTCCCCCACTTTTATTTTCAGAATAAAATTTCTATTGTGCAGCAAATTAAATTATATATCTATTTTTATCAAGATTCGCAAACTTTTCCTATTAACCCTAGTACAGTAAATTAACCATCTCCGATCAATTATATAATTGAAAAAGTTGGGTCATAATTACCCCTAAAATTATTTTGGTAATTTATGCATATTTTAACAACTTGGAAGTTATATATATCGCCGTCTGCGAATTTACCCAAATCGCTTTTTTTGCGCCGTCAGACGTTCGTTAAACCGATCAATATATCAATATTCAGCCAGAAAACTAGGCTAACCTTAATTATTCATCATTTATCTGCATTAAAAGCGACTGAATCGGGTCGCACAAGTGTGTAAATTTCCACCCGTGGAATGTCTAGATTTTAACCATTTTAAGCACATTTTCAATCAAAATTTTCAACACATTCCTCCGTAACGCCAATAAACATCTACTGTTAATGCAGCTGTAAAAAGTATTATGTACTTTTATTTGAATGCAGCCGGGCAATTAAATATATCACGGATGCCGTGATCGCGTGGCAACCCGCGGTGAAAACTAGACAATTCATATATTTCGTCTCACTAATTGACTCGTTAATGCGTACATCGCCTTAATTGAAAAGTTTTACATCTGCCTAGGTGTCCATACCACGCGCACGAACTGAAAGATATAATACAAAAAGGCGACGTGCCGCAATTAGCCATAAAAATGCACCGTTTGGTTTAATTTAAATCTACGTTCGTGGCGCTGTCGTAAATTAATGTGCAACGCCCTTTAGCACAGCGTGTGCTGCACACTGCATGCGCGGATGTATTTACGAATGTTGTCATTAATATTTTAACGACATTCCGGGGAATTAATGGGCAATGAACAAACTTTAGGGTGCGCAAAATGACTACTAATGAAAATATTAACAGTCTAATATAATTCCAAATACTCGTATATTCAATGACTTAATTGAATATTTATAAATATATTTTGTTCGACTGTGACTCAAGTGATTTAATGTGTTTCTGGGACTTATGTTTATTAGGTATACATTAAGATATTTCAGGTGTTTTTCTTTTATAGTATATTGTACAAAGAGCATGGGATGGTAACTGTTTCCAAAGGAGTATGAGAAATATAATACGAATGAGAAAAGAGCATTCCATTCGAGTTGCATACTATACTTTTTCTACGACTATGTTGCGTGAAAGTAATTATTTTTTAATCAAAACCATACTGAAATGAGTACATTATACAACAAGAGTATAATGCACCGCACAGCCAAAGCGTGTACAAGAGTATTAGTATCGGATTTGGATGTGAAAGAAAACAATAAAAGACATTTTCGGTCACGATCCGTTCAATGTAATTTAAGTGCAATTACTTTCAAGTTAAATCTTTTCCAATCTCAAATACGGTCTCTAGAATTGTGTTATACCAATTTTTACATTTTTAATTTTTCTATTGAATTTAAACTAATAATAGTTATTTAATTTTTCATACTACTTTGTAAACATCATCAATTGATTACCGTTTTTGTTTCTTTCTTATTATAGTAAATTCAGCTGCAGATTCTAAGACCAGAACCAAAACCCGCGAAGTAATGAAAGTTTTGTCCGTTTTTTCAGGTCAACCTTGCCTTTAATCGAGACAATAAATGCATGTCAGTGCTTGGGATGGGACATGTGTTATCATGTGATTCACATGTATTCACATTACAATTATTATCATTCAAATCTGAGCGGCGGTTTGCCGCGTTGTGGAGCTCGGCACTCGTTGGAACACCGCAGACATCAGCGTCGGACGTAGCTGGGCGTTGAATGGGTGACCACTTGGTCTCCACACTCAACAATCGACTGCGGCGCCGTCCGCGAACTCCTGACTTCGCGGTAAAAACGCGAACGAAGGTTGGGCAATTCGCTTGCAACGGTCCCCTGAAAAAAACCTAACCGGATTGGGCCGGGAGAAAGTTACTAATCCCTTACACCACTATCTATATAAATCTGAGACGGAGAAACTCCACGGTACATAAAAAAAATTAAACAAGACTTTAGGTAACCAGTTATACCCTAAAACATTGCAATTGAATTGAAAACGGTATGCAACTGTTATTAATGTAATTATTCTCCTATATAAATCAATAAATTAAGATGTAAATCAACGTAATAACCACTAATTGTATTTTTCGCTCGATTGAAACTCGGAGCTTGTGTTTCATTAAGATCATATCAACCATATTTATGACCATGATGTTTATATATTTAATCATCACTTAGCCACGGTTGAGTGCACCGGACAACAATAAAAACAAAGTACGCGAAGAAGAAGATTATACAGACAACACACGTACACATATCCCATCCCCTCAACATGCGGTTGATTAAGATCTGCACATTTGGCGATAATATATAATCGAGTTAAGCATTATTAATTTCGGAAATTGTCAGCGCTGAATACGGCCGCACATCAATTTCCAATTTCCTTTGTCGTATCGCAGCCTGCAGAGGCTTGCGGAACGTTAGGTTTGTCTAGGTGTATATTGCAGGCCGTAAATATTGTCGTGTGCGACGTAAAGCCGGCTGTTTATAAGACTTAGCAGCGGGTAACTCTTGCAAGGTGTCGCCGCTGAAGTCGACGAAGAAGGCGGAAGAAGTTTGGAATAACAAGTGCACCAGCAGGAAAGCGCGGCAGGAATGCGTGGAAAGAAAGGTTGGCTTGGGAGTTGCCAAACACCTTTTTGCGTTGCCATTTAGCAATGGATTGTTCCAACTTGGTAAATACCAAACTCGCCTACAGATACTTTTTTAACAATAACTGTAGATCGTTGATATTCTCTTTAGAAGTTGGTAGAGAATATTGATCACTTGTAGGTACTCACAATAAGAACAAATCTTGAAATAAATCTATATACATAAATAAGAATCCGTTTTTTTATATACGTAAGGGCCTAGACAACAATTGATCTCGCGGTGTTTCTAAAATGTTATCCCGTTTATTAACAGTTTCTATGGATAACCCTCCCCCCTCCTCAAGCCAGTTTTAAGATACCGAGAATTATCACGACACTTGAAGTATTAATAAATCGATTGGAAGTATCAATTCTTCTCTATTCCGATACTCCTTTTGACGTTCGTACACGACATCAATTAGCCTACATCATTCACCTTAGGTAAACTAAACCTTTTATCTGGAGCATGAATGAAAATTAATGTCCAATGAATTTGCCACGAAAAAGTAAAATCAGCCCCTCTATGGCTAGATCATGGAATAAAGGGGCAAACCGTGCTTCAGAAGAATCATAACTACTAACAAGGAGAGTGTTCCAATTGTCCAACACCAAATTGAATGAAACTTTTTGTACGTGTAGTACATATATAGAAATAATTTGTGTTAACGGCATTTTATGCCGTTTTGAGTAGTTTGTCCAAAAAAAAATTCAAAGTTTGGTATATATTGCATTAACAGCAGCATTCCCTGTATACTCCATACTGATACTGTATACTCGCGCGTGTACTCGCGCCAAGGTCGATTTACATGCAGGCATGTGGACGATACGCCACGTGATTCGTATGGCGAATGGTGCTGTTAAATCAACATATACGCAACTTTGAATTTTTTTTCGGAAAACGGCTCAAAATGGCATAAAATCCCGTTAACACAATTTATTTCTATATATGTACTACAAGTACAAAAAATGTCATTCCAATCCGTGTTGGACAATTGACACACTCTCCTTGTAAGATACGCTCGTGCGCGATTGTTGGAAACACAATCGCTGGGGCAGCTGGTAAATTATAAATTACAAAGTTCAATAAAGTTATATAAGAATATAAAAGAAACAGAATCATAATGAGATAATTGTTATCAGATTACTTCCTCAAATAGTGAAAAACTGAGAATGTTTAAATTTATTTAATTATGAACCTTTCACTCAGGTTCCAAAAGAGGATAGTTGTTTAGCACCATTTGCTCTGACAGTTGCTTTTCTAGTTCCTTTTTAATTGAGTATTAAAACGCGTAGACGTATAAACGTATAGTTTATACATGATCTTCTAATTTACCACATGAAGTTAAACATTGCAATTATTCTCTAGCAAAAATCAAGAATTGCAGATGGAACTTGTGCGAACGCTCATAACAAGGATAAGATTGTAAAGTATCGATAGTTGGACAGATAAACAGTTATGCTAGAACCACGAAGCCAATTTATTTTGATATTAAAGCAAAATCCGTTTGTAACAAAACGCTTATTTTATTACTGAAATGTACTCTCTTTATTAATCGAAACTCGCAAGGATACCTTGGATTTATTTAATCTAACTACCAATAAGTAAATAATGAAAACTGAACTAAAATCATTAACTAACAATGTATTGCAAATTTATATATTGTCTTCAAAAGAATCTGAGATTCCCATGATTTGGACCTTGAATTCTTCTGAGGATCTTCCTTTCAAATCTTTCTTTCCTCTGCTCAATTCGTGTGGTCAATATTCATACCTCACGTCCATATGTCAGTATGCATCGGATTCTTTTATACACCTTGATTTTGATGTCACATGGCTTAGTATTTTCAGCGATTTTTTCTAGACTTGCTTCACCACGAAGATTGATCAACATCCATTGTTGATCAATCCCTGTTGTTCGTCTCATTGGTGTATATTTTCTTTTCCAAGATCTTGGCGAATAGTTTCGCCGTATAATAATTTTGACACCATTCTTGTATATAGGTATGGTAATGGTTGTTGTCCAGTGTTACGGGATTTGTCTTGCGTTAATAATTTTTGAGAATAGATTGTAGAGTTCATTTTCAAGTTGCTATCCTGCAGCTTTGAGAAATCACTGGTGCTTTCATGTATTTACGCTTTTTGGTTCCTGCACATATGTCTTTTTGTCCTTTTGGTCCAATTGTTATTGATAATACTAATTTTGATCTGGTAATTCAGGTTCCTTCTAAATCGAATGGCATATCATATTCTATCATATTCTATCAAAACTGTACCATCATTTAATGGTATATTCATCAACAATACTGAAAATGTTTCAAATATTTACCAATCCTATATGTTTTCTCATTTTAATGTATATTTCAAAAAACTGATTTATATCAAAATAATATATTCACTCTACGGTGTTAATCGCATTTATAAACATAAATAAATTCATTAACTGAAACATTGTCGAGTTGAGTCAAGATTTCCGCTGAATATAATTTGTATTATTAACTAGATGTAAACGTATTATTAAGTTACCCACAGGCGAGTAAAACGTAATTTGCAATGTCTCACGTTTGCGATGTGGTGGTGCGACATCGAGATTTGCATAGGTTGCATCTTCCGGTTGGTGGTTGTTTTTCCTCACTTTTTCGCGATGGTCGCGCATACCATCATCAGTCAATCGTGGCAGGCACGTACACGTGTGTTTCTTCTCGCTGCATTTTTTCCATCATCTTCTGCGCACGGCGGTTGATGTTGGCGTGGTGAGCGGGACCTGTTGCCGTTGATCTCTTTGCAACTGCAGCATCGCTAACTGTAACGGTTTCCTTCGACACTAGTGGATTGGAAGCGCTTTTGCACGCCCACACCCGCGATGCTATCACACATACGGTCGGACCGTGGATTAGAACACAATAAATAATTAAATGGGAGTTGATTGCCACACCACAGCTCTTCCTTCTTCTCCCAAGGAAATATCTTCCAAAGAAATATAGCCCAAAGAAAGATACGAAATAATGAAATAAATAGCTAAACTTGACCCTGAAAGTCAACAAAAGGTAGCAAAGCATTAATTTAACAGACGAACTCGTGTTGAATTTTCAAAAGTGTTCGCCATTGAATTCGTATGAATGTCAAGAACATCTTGAATCAGTTTGTGCGAAAAGTGAAAACTGGGTTTCGCATGGTTCTCCGCGCACCTGTGCGCCAGTAATGATGAATATCGATATCACGTCGATATTGTGATGAACATTATTCAGGTAGCTGCGAGAGGCGTGAAGCATTTCGCACATTAAACTGCCGTTAGCGGCTACAATCGTGTCAATAAACAAAGAACACTATATTTTCGCTGTGGTTTGGAACTGTCACACTCGCTGCACGCGCCACGTAAATTGTTGCAAATTAATGGAACGTTGTCCCAGCATGTTAAAGTAATTGCAAAGTATTGTAATTAGTATAATTTACGATGTAACTGTCTTCATTATGTTCAATTTGCGATCTTACTTTTTCAGAAAAACGAAATTGTTTACTAATTGAATTTTTCATCTTTCAAACAGTGTTAATTTTTTTGTTTGTTTTTACCGAGCATCGACTGCTATGGTCATTAGCTCTATTCAATTCTTTTTCAATGTAATTAGTCGTATTAGAGGCTAATAACTATTGATAAGATGTAGAATTCACTCTAATATGGATGGGGATCCATATTAGAGTGGGGACCGAGAATCGAACCCGGGACCTCATAGTCAGTGTTCATCGACCATACCACTACGCCTTTTGGCTGAACAAACTTTTAAGTAAGTATGGAAACGGGTAATTTTTTTATGAAATTAGAATTTGTGAGTAATGAGTTGACAACAATTTGAATCCTTCTGCACAATTTTCTGTTATTGAAACAGACAATATTTATGTCTCCTTTATCTCTACAAAAACATTTCAATAGTTGGAATAAGTATGAAAAACGTTTGCATAATTATTTGTATTTGGTACGGTAATTAACATTTTTAAAATTATATCGTTTGTTTTACAGTACAAACTCTCCTGCATCATCTATTGACCATTAAAAATAAGTTCAAGCTAATATTCAATTTGCTCCGAGTTATTTGTTTTTTTAGAATAAAATCTGTAAACGAATTGATTTTTTACAAACTACACATGTTTTCTGTAACAACTGTCATCATATAATTAATGATATTTCATTATAAGTATAGAAGACTACTAATGAATATAATTAATGATTAAGTACCCGGCAAAATTCGAAATAATCGTCGCTTTCGCAGTATTTTGCGGTAGTACCTCTTTCTACTAGATTATCCATTCTTTTTCGCCATGTAGTTGCGTACACGACGCACGTTTTGCCACACGAACGGAACGAAAACATATGATGCGAACGTGATCTGCTAACCCAAATTTCTCACCGCCAAGCACATACACACAACCAACCGCCTTGTGAGAATTTTACTTCAAAAACACTCAACGTGTATCCATCGAATCGCTTATTAGATGTAATAACGCTTTGCATGGACCTGTTATAGTCCCGCCCCCAAAAATGCACGCATGCGCAAATAAAGCAAAACAGGCTAAATTGAGCATAAAGAAAGATTAAGTAGTACTATTATAAGCTATTACCTGTCATCCTATTACCGTTCGCTAATTATTTAAGTTCCTTAATTCCACAGCGATGCAAAGCAACGCATACAACTGATCGGTGTCGACCGGAAGAAGAATGAAAGTCCAACATCAATCAACAAAACTGCGACGGGCCGTTTTTTGCCGATATTTATTGCTGATTTATGCAAATCAACGGTGCGATGATCGAGCGATCAAAGCGAATCGTGAACGAGACCGAGAAATGATACAAATCTATGCCAATAAAATCGAAAATTTCAAACTCTCGCAGGAGAAAACCGAACATTCAATGCCCGGCATATACAAATGTGGGCAAATTGCTAACAATTCCTTTCCGATCAACGTCGAACAGCAAACGCATCTCAACGTTTCTTAAGGGTAATTAATTATCATCCGAAAAAAAACGTGTAAAAGTTTGTAAAGAAAAGCCTAAAAAAGGAAGCAAATTAATTAAGGTTTGAAATTTGCACACAAAAAGCACTCATAATTTTTGCTTCGTTATGCTCGACCGGCGAAGTAGCTATTAATCGCATTAATTTAACCAATTCTTAATCATCGAAACTGCTTCCGGCGCACGGCTGGTTCTGGGCATTAATAAAGCGGAATTAGTGCGACAGTAACTGGGGAAATTAGAAATTGCCAAGGTGGTCATCATGGTCTAGGTCCAATCAGTGCTGCATCGCATCCAGATTAGCCGCCTTGTGCGCGCGTACCTACTGTTTACAGATTTAGGTTAATCATGCTTAATTAATTTCTAATTGAAAATAACGTCGGAATTGATAGGTATATCGTGTGTAACATAACGTTACGATCATTATCGTTAATTCGATCCGCCGTTTGATGGGAAAGACACACATTATGCAACATTCCACGGGATGATCTAGTTCTTTTTCTGTAATTTGTAATTAATACTGTTTTTCGACGTTTTTCTAAATTATTAATAACCTGTAATTATATAACATCGTCGTTTTCAGATCTCGTTTAGTGTACGGTACAATTAGATTTATAGTACAGTGACTCCGAGCTTGCGGGATGCATATTTCTATTTATATTGACATGTTCGGGAAGATTTGCCCCTACCATTTTTAATATAATGGTATAACCTTTTTGCTAAATATTAGAAAAGATATTGAGATCATACAATAGAGAGAGAAGAAATGAGAAATATCAGGATGTAAGATATAACAAATTTGTAGGTTATTCAAGGGATTTGAGACATGAGTTGGCCAGGGAGCAAAATTTAGCTTTGAGATAAGAGCTGCGGCGCTGAACACGACCTACTGAGTTATCGCGCATGTACCTCGTGCATTACCACGTATTCCCCAGAATTTGCTAAATATCTCTGGAGACTTCCCCTTTTTCTGCATTTACACATTTTATCACCTATTTGTCTATAACTCATGTACATGTTAGGAACGTCATGGGGATCATCACATCAAGCCAAGAAGCATGGAAAAGATGGGCACATTAAGTCTCTTCTCACACTAAAGCAGGCAGACACAAACCCATAAATGAGAGTACCATTTGTAGTCAAACAACAGGTCCATCTGATATCCCATTTTTGGTGGTTCCGGATGGGGAGACAAAGCAATGCGCAATTAGTAACAACAAACACTGTGCTGCTTTCATTGGGCAGCTCGCTCAGTTTAGTTATACGCCGACACTACCAAAAAAATAATATATATCGAAAAGAGTAAATATCTAAAAAATAAATATCAATATTTGGTTATTTCATCTGTCTTGTTGTTACTTCAGCCTGCATACTGGACATTGCAATCCCAGAAATTATTAAAAATATAATAGTAAACCCCTTATTATGACGATATATTCCACAATGATATTAAACATGTTTTATAGTTTGTAATATACATAAAGATTTATAACGAAATTGCCAAGTTTATTGTTCATAAAATAATTATTTTCTACGATAAAATTGGAATTTTCCCATAAAATTATTTTCTAACAATAAAGAATAAATGCTTCCAATTAGTACTAATATTTAATCTTTGTTAAAAAGTAATTTAAAAGCAAATTTCAAACAAAATTGCCAATTTTACAATAGTACAATCACAAATTATCAAGGTAAATCAAAATAATTCCGTTCAGGTGCTCTTTAATGTTCTGGTTTTTTCTATTACTAAATAGGCATAGACAAAAAGTAATAATAAACATAAATAAACAAAACAGGACATATTAATCACAATGAACAAATATCCCCTATCCACTCCTTTATTTTCTAAAGCATTTGTCCCCGAAAAAGGAACACAAATGCCTATCAAATTTCCAGGCACGTTTATCGAGTTTTTTTGGTGTGCTTTTGAAATTGAATGGTCAAACAAAAGTATACGCACTTCAAGTATGCTGCAGTAGCTTCTGCATGTGCTAGAGCCTTTTGTATAATGTGTGACGACAGGCTGACATTCATGTGGGTTACGTAAACAAGGGTTGGCATGAGTAATACACAATCACACACGATACCGTCGATTTGTGCATGAAATCCGTACGGTAGTAGGGCACACCGACAGGCGTTGGACCACAATGCAATGACGACAATACGAATGCGCAGCTGAGCGGGCAGCATTTCCCCGGTCTGTGTCGGTGCAAAGAGGCAGTGGGTAGCTGAGCGAGTGCTGCGCACCAAGCTAGTTGAAGAAGAGGCCAGGAGAAGAATCCGCCAACCGAGCGGCGGATGATATAGCCGCGCCGACCGCCAGCCAGACGCGCAGAACACACTCGAGTGTCTTCGCGGCGAGCCACCAGCCCAAAAACTCCAATTTTCGCGCAGTTTCCGTAAGACAGTTGCGCGTGCGTCGCCACCAGTGACTTAAAGTTGCGCTCAACGTGCGCGTACTGGACGTTTTTTTGCATGACACAGTTCCAGTCCCAGTGTTTCTGAAACAAACTCTTTTCTTCTACAAATCGTCGAAGATGATCCCATTCAATAAACTTACGTGTTGCGTTTTATTTGTTGCCTTCATTTGCTGTCTACCAAGTAAGTAGAATTAAATTAAGTCTTAAACCGCAACTTTATACGAAAACTTTTAGTAACTTAGGAAGTTTTATCTATACAAGAAAGACTTCTTAGATTTTATAAAGTTTGTCTTTATCGACTTCATGTGAAATCTGCAGTTCAGTTTCGAGGAGATATCAGTCCTCGAAATTGAACAAAACTTCTTTTTTTGTGTTCGGTTAGCGCCTCATCATCGCGACACCGTTATTAATTGTTGTTACTTGTTACACTTAGCAGCTTTGTTAGACTTAAACCGCTCAAATCTCCACAACATCTGAACATTTTTTAGTTATACGTTTGGTATTATTATATAATTAAAAGTAACTGCAATTAAAAGTTTGAAAGAAATGCAAAAATTGCTCCCAATAAACGGCACTTTTTTTTCGCAAAATTGAAATAACTGTTCGGCAGTTTCGTGCTTAATCTTCGGCATCTTTGACCATCTGTAGAAATATTAAAACCGTCGAAACAAAATGAACAATTAACGATGATAGTTATACTTAACAAATTAGTAATTATACACTTAATTACAAGATGAATGTTTCGTTAATTTATGTTCGCTATTGAGTTGATTGATTCAAGTCGCAATTAAACAATGTTGCGCGCCTCGTTCTTTCAGCATACCGGCAAATTCTCTCGGGATTATCTGCGCTTATTTTCACGTCGTTATAAAATTGGCGTTCTGATTAATTTAAACGGCGCGTAAAAACCGTTGGTTTTTAATTTGTGTCGTCTCAATTTACGAATTTTATGGCAGAACGGCATCATATACGTAGCCTACATATTCAGCAAGGCACTGATTGTGAGCACTCATCGATGAACGAGAGCTTTTCGAGACAACGGAATTTCAATAAAAATTGTTGCGCCGCGAATATAATTAAGTTTCAAAGTGCTTTTATATTTTCGGTGGTTGTATCTCGATTTTTGGCATGCTATTATGGGATTTTATGCCTTACTTAATTCAAGACGAGGGCAAAAAAAAAACTGTCAGCACTTCCTGAAGCTTGACGTTTGCAGTAACATTTCGTATTGGCCCCATTTGATTCGGGTTCCCACGATTGACGTCGTTTTTTTGTTCTGTCGCAGTGTCAGTGCCATTATTTTACGATTCACTTCTTGCACACACTTCTTGATGCTCGTTCAAACAATTTGCGTTTTTTCCTGATGATTACGCACAATTGCCACAGTCCCTCGAAAATATTCTGCTCTTTCTTTTTTATGCACAGTAAGAAATGTTTTAAATGTATTTCTAAACTTTCAAACTCATTATTTATTGGTTTGGCATAATGAAATGTCGGAAATAGGTATATGTTAATTAAATACCGTTTAGTATGCAAAATATTTAAATTTTGCAAAGTCCACTTTAATCGTAATGATAATTGATCATCTAAACACGAAAATAAGCAAAAATCTAGTTTTTACGAAAGGATTTTTAGGTTTCTTGTTAATTTAATCGGATTAAAGTATGGACCGGTGAGTTCTGCGTATATTAAAGATTAACACTGCTATAATTAACCTAATTATATTTTTATCATTATGTCTTTTATATTGAAATATTCATGAGAGTAATTCCCCAAATATAAGAATGAAGAATTTTCTTCTCTAACAGCGATTCTCATTTTTTTTTTAAGTTTCTCCCTCAGGATTCCGTTAAACATCGTTCTATCCCACAATCGTTGGTCAGGTTATATTTGCACCAAGAAGGTCTTTTTTCGCGAAACTCTAAGGTCCCAGAATAAAAAAAAAACTATCGTTTCTCTTCGACAATATTCAAAACTTTGAAATAATCAAAATCAAGCCCACCTGCACAGCACAGTCGGTAGTGCTTCGGCTTACCACACAGTCGAACGGGTTCGAGTCCCCGGGGTGGGCTCATATTATTCACAATTAATCACAATTACAATCACATTAATTCACACCTATAAACCACACATCAAGAGATCAACCACTCTTCAACAATCACACTCAAAATCATCAATCGCAAAATGTGCGCAACCCACAACATCAAAATATACACAACATTACAGTCACAATAATAATATGTAAAATAAGAATACATTAGAACCAATAAAAAATGTAAATTCAGGCTGAAGGATGAAAGATCAAAAATACAATTTTTTTAATCAAAATCAAACAAAATCATAAAAGAACAACCTTATTTAAAACGATCTTACCAAAAATTTCTATGCCCTTATAAAACGGTGCCATCAAACCAAGCATGCACCCAACCCAATAAACTTAAATCAAACAGTTATAAATATTTAGCAGACCGTTGAAATAGGGGCGCCTCATCTAATTAATTGTTTGATCAAATCATCCTGTGGTGCAGCGGCATCCACTTTATAATTCCACCCAGCCAAATTGCCGAACAATGCCTGATTGAATATGAATATTCAATGCAAGCACAATTACCTCACAATAACGTCGAGCGTCATTGCAGCATTACGACTTCCTTTTTTTTCGCCTCCTCAAGCGTGTTGCGTTGGTTTAAGCCTGCTTTACGTCTCGTTGGCTGCAAGCCGATGCATGATGAATTAGCCGGCGATAACATCAGCATCAGGCAAGGAGACTAATAATATCGGACGAATCAAATCTGGGCCTCCCATCAGCCTCTAATCGGTCATTTTATCGGAATGTTTTACGTTCGATGCCAACAACCGCGAGAGGAAGATGAAGACATCGTCGATTTTTATGTTTTACATCGAAAATTTCTTGCACAACGTCTGCAAAAGCTGGTTTATAAATTGTGCGATTTAATTGAACATGTTATCGGACATTTGCACATATCAAAAAGACGAGTTTTATTAGATTATAGTTATTAATGGATTACATTAAATTGAATTTAAAATGAGATAAAAAAAGGTATACTCATTAGGTAATCATAAAATAATTAAAAAATATTATATGATAAAAAGTCTTTCCAATTAATCGATTTACAAAAAGAAATTACAAGATGGTATCGATATCGATAGTTTCGGTACTTTTTGGAAAGCTTCACAAAACTCTATCGACTCATCAAACATTATATTCATCTGCCATAGAGGGCGCACTGTTCAAAAAAACCCGCACATCTGAAGTAAAACCAAGTATATTCTAATTTTTTTACATTTTTATTTTCATAATTTGGTAATTATTATTTTATGGCAGAGTCAATAGGCTTATAATTTAAGAAATAAGATACATATGTTTTGGAATGAATATTAGAAGTTTCTATAACTAAGACACCATTTGTTTTCGGAATGACTATTAACATTGGCTTTTGGAACTATGAAGAGTCCAGCAATGCTTGTAACTCGTGACAGAAGAACAAATAGTTAGAGTATAGAATGAGTTCTTTCATATTCATAAACAACTTAATTGAATGTTCCATCTCGATATTTATGAAAGGACATATCACATTCTGATACTTCAGGAAAATTATTTGGCATTACGTTTATTATTCATGGCAATATAACATCTACCATTGCCAGTACTTAGGCAATGGCGGATGTTATATATGATGAGCGCGATCAATGCCACAGAGATGGCGCCATGGAGGCATTTAGATATTTTCTATGCCGATATGTATTCGATATACTGTACCAATACTTTTATTCGATAACTTTGCATTAATCAATGTTGCTTGGAAGTTGTAATCACGAACCTTGTATCGTCTGTCACACTTATAGGACGCGCAGAAAAAGAGGAGTGAAGTCGAGTTTGGTGGGGAGCGAAGTGAAATTGAGTTTGAAGACCAATTGCAAGAGGCTCGCAAGTCGTCAGTACTTGGCAAATGTGGAAGAAAATGAGCGGTATTCAGAAGACTGAAGTGAGAAGTATATGCATAGTGGAAAGGCAAGAAAGGTAGTGCTGGAAAGAGATTAAAATAGCCTGACGGATATACACTCTGGCGTACTAGTTTGACGGTTGAAATATTCATTATACTTCATTTATGAAATATGAATTTGGCGGAAATACATTTCCAGAGAATCTTACGGATTTCAAAAATTTCAATAATGTACATAGGATATATATATACCTGTACACAGGATATATTAATAAATCACATCAAATTTCATTGAAAATAAATAAATTATCGATAAATAATAAAATTATAAATAAAATGTCGATAAATTCGATACCTTCATATCCATTTTTATAAATTCTGATACTTTCGATAACTTTAACACGAATTGCATCAAAATTCTTCGAATGTGCGGGATAATTATTAGCACAACGCCCTAATTCTTTTATTAATCATAATATAACATAAATATTCATACCCATAGTGTGCAATCAAGTTAGCTCACAAAAATAATTTAATTGATCATTTCGTCGAAGATTTCTACGTATCGACTGTGTGTATGTTACCACATTAGAGCTGTTATTACACTTGCGATAAACATCCTGCGTGCAAGTTCAAGTATGCAACATTAAGTCGAGATAATTCACTTGGTGTTTGATTCGGTAATGCGCCGTTGTCCGTTTATTTCTTGCGACACACGCCGAAAAATGTTTGTGCAAGCGCGTGTAATGGCTAATTGAGTTTGATTATCTCAGTGCGCACGGTTTGGATGCGCGTCCGGATGACTTGTGGTGTTATTACCGGCTGTTTTTTGGGATGCTGCAATCGCGCGCTACAGTTAACAACTTATTTAGGCGTGATTCATGCCGTATTATGCGATAATCTTCGCCGGTGTGTATAAATATCAGGTGAATGCACAGCAGAATGAAAAATCATGCGCAATTATCTTCAATTTAAATTCTACGCGTCAAAATGCAATTGAGAAATTATTTTATTCAAAAAAACTTCTTAAAACGCAAAAAAGTTGTAATAAAGCTTTTTTCGAATTTTACAGTTTTACGGAAGATTTGTTAGTTTTTAGATGCTCAAAAAGCGAACAAGCCAGGTAGTCGAATGCGCATTCGCACTTTACGGCAATTAAAGAAGGTGGCACAAAAACCGCATTAAATACTTGCTTAACCCACTAGACGCATGCCGGACAGGCACAGCTGGTGTTAAGGTGGGGTTACTTACGTCTTGTGCAAAGGCATCATGTGCCATAAACCCCAAAATTTACGACACGTCCGCGTAAAATGCGCCCGTTTAATAGGAATATCATTGGCAAGCCGGCAACTGTTGTGCGTATTCAAAATTACGAATGAAATTGCAACTGTCGTTTGGTACGCATCCACACATCGTTTTCGACCTATTCACCTACTTAATTTTCAGTTGCGGACGCATCGCCTATGCCTGTTTTTTTTTTCGTCTACTACGCATATGCACTGCGCTCAGCTTGTTTGTTTGACATTTGCGAGTACGTTTAAATACACGGCACGTCCGAGCGCGCGCGCGCTGCACCGCACGCAAATCCTACTATACTTTTCCGTCGTCGGACTTTACTTTGAAGCATTGCCTTTTTTCTTTGTCGTTATTTATGGCCACGAACCGGTGTACCGAATGAAGTTCAAATTGAAATTATCCGATCGGCACAAAGAGACGCGCAGTGAATTGTGCGAAATTTATGATGCGTCGGTTAATTATTTATTAATTTTGCGTCGAAGCTCAGGCACAATAGACGACAGATTGAATTAAGATCCAGTCGCGTGTTTGCTAGCGATTTGTTGCTGCAATTACAACTTGAATAGCAAGCGACGATCATGTTTTATTTTTATTGTGTAAGACAGTTTTCATTGTTCAGGTTTCACTGTTAAAGTAAAATGCGCGTGAACTGGTGAATGCGAGACGAATTTAGGAGGCATATAGTTCAGGAACTAGAAATGCGATTTTTTTTGTGCGTGTTGTTGCAACTAGCCTTTTCATGTAAAGCATCTTTCCGCGCCCTTGACGTGAGAAGAAAAATTGTGAATACGAGCCCAATTTAGGCGACGCACAGTGACTGGTCGCATTTCGGGTCTCTTTATCATACATTTGAAGATATTTATAATAAGTATAGCGTAATGAATGATACACCAATCACCGTAATTATCGATGTATGTAATTATGAAATTAATTGTTAAACAATAATAGCATATTTAGTTTTACTTTAGTCGTATGGTCAAAAGCACACTCGTTTTTTTTGTATTAATATATTTTGTAAAATCAGAACATGAAAAATACTACTCTTGTTTTTTATCGTCTGAAATTACAATGACACCGTGACTATTTGGAATTGTCGCAGCCAACTTTAAGGAAAACTAGCTTATTGTTAGACCCTTAATACCATAAATTCATATAATATTAAAAAATGCCTTTTTTCAACATGTTAAAACATTTTCACATATGCTAAAAAACATTAAATTCATATAGCCTCAACTCATGAAAAAAATCAAAAACTTGAATATACTTGTTGAAGTTTGTCTTCATCTTCAGAACCTTTTTCAATTTCGAAATGATTGTCCTGGTACCTGTTCCCAAGCGTGTATTCACCGAGCGCCGGTGTATATTTTGGTCATGAGCAAATAATTGCCGCAAATTTCGTGCGGTTTTTGACTGCACAGCCACTTGATTCGCACGAAGGGCACGAAAATCTTCATTGTGCAAGTTCATTGTGCTGCATCGCTGCGTGCAGTTTGTTCGTACAGCCGGGTCAGTACGTGATCAGTCATCCACGTAGATTTAAGCATTCGCGCACATTTATTGTGTTTTTTGCACAAGTTTTCGCTTGCGAAAACATCATGCAGCGACACATAATTCTACGACATACAGGTCGTAAATTTCAGCTCGTTTTATCTTCTTTTTTTCAGCATTTAATTGCTGCACGGTATGGTTGGCATTCCGACGCGTACGAAATTGTAAAAATTTTAACCGTCCTCATCATTGTAAATCTATGTCACATCATCTAACAAAACATTTTATGGCGTCTTCTCGGAATTTGCAGATGTAATCTGTAATCTGTGTTTGTTCGGGAGCCGGTGGAATTAAGATAACTTAGCACGGAAGTTTTCGACGACGGTGCCGGTGAACACGGTGCACGAAAGTGCAACATCCAGATAATTATTGCATACGGAAAAGAACAGAGGAGAGTTAAAGTAACAATTCAAGAGCGAAGCGTGTACTTAGCCTTCGACTTACTCGTACGCTTCGACTTTGCGTCCGAGTGTATTGCAACAAAACGAAATGCCTTCACGGTTCACTTGTGTTTCATCTCCCGCGAGCCAGACTCGCCTCTCGCAACAATTCTAATCTGTAACAGTCGACTGGTTATAACAAACGGTTGACTATATGGCCGCAGGACGTTCACAAAAGCAAATCCGGAAATGCTCTGGAAAATCACGTAAACAGTTGTGAATAGATAGAAGTTTCGTAATTGATATTACTATTTTACGGTCTTAATTTGGTATATTGAACTAGTTTACTACAAATCTTAACAGATACATTACTTATAAGTATGAACTCGTTTCAAATAATAGAAGTTGTCTAATTTTTATCTGTTTAGGTTCTAAACTTTTGGACCATCAAAGTCTGCTTAATCTCATCCTATATTAAATTAATTGTCAATTAAGTCAATTATCAGTGGATAAAATATTAATCTTTGGCCAATAATCAGATACCCTTAATTATGAATAAGCGAGTTCGTTCCATCTATCATTTGCTGATGTTCCAGGTACATTCGCAGCCAGAGATTCATCATGTCCGCGAATTTGTACACCACACGGTTACGGTGATCCGGTGTGCGGGACAGACGGCTACATCTACCCGAATATCTGCGAGATGAAGAAGAAGACGTGCGGAAAAGGTGTGCAGCTTTCTCCGGATCACGCGCTCTGCAAGCGCTCGTCAGGCTCGAAATGCGAGCACAAATGCGGCGCGGATAAGGACCCAGTTTGCGGTACCGACGGCCGCACGTACCTCAACCGCTGCATGCTGCAGGTGGAGATTTGCCGGCTAGGCATCGGATTGAGCCATCTCGGCCCCTGCAACAACATCAGTGCGCACCGCGAGAACTGCCCGGTGGACTGCAAACAGGCGCCGCAGGACGGCCCTATTTGTGGAAGTGACGGAAATGTCTACAAGAACACGTGTCAAATGAAGTTGATTACCTGCGGGTGAGTACTAGGTCATGATCTATTTGTCAGGGGTTACATTAAATAGAAAAGGATGTGACCCTTAGCATATTTAAAACATCTCCTTATATTAGCTACTACATTGTTGAAATGCTCTTTCTTGACATCTCTATCATCTTAGAAATTAATCTGTGCAATTTCTAACAATTCTTGTGTTTTTGGTTACTATTGCACCATTCAACATATATGTGTAGCGCAGCCTACCCCATTTCTTTGTGGTTCCAATGAGTTAATGATCACCTCCTCAGATGTTATCTAAATTTAGCCTTCTAGTTTCTCACTTCAAGGAAATTCATCTGTCCTGCAGAATATTTTGAAGACGTAAATATAAAAAAGGGCACACATATTGTATAATAAAATATAATTACATTAATTGATACCCCCTACCACATTCCTGGAACACGATGTAGTCCCTGATCTCCCACAACTGTTCTATCTTATCAGATTAGAACAAAATACACTACAGGTGACAAATTACGATTCTGAATAGGTCTTGATCCTACTTGTCCCAAGTCCAATTTTTCTGCAGGTCTAGGATTTATGATCTTGTGACAACGTTGGTGAATTTGTTTTGTTCTTAGGCAAGGCGTCGTGCGTACCAACAAGAAGCACTGCCAGACGACGCGCCACTGCCGTGAATCCTGCTGGCGGAATGCGCGCCCCACCTGCGGCTCCGACGGCAAAATCTACGCGAACGTCTGCCGCATGAAGGCGAAGAACTGCGGTAAGCACGTGTTCGAGGTGCCGATGGCGTACTGCGTCAGTCAGGAGCGGTCACCGGCGGCGGCGGCCGCCTGCCCGACGGACTGCGCCGGCGAGTTGGAGCAGCCGGTCTGCGGCAGCGATGGGCTCGTCTATCGGAACGAGTGCGAGATGAAATTGTTGACTTGCGGGTAGGTTCATCAATCACGGCGCGCCGTGTGCGCTTGCTCACAATGTAATTGCAGATCAATCACAATTACGGGCGGCCGCCGCGGAGCGCTCCCTGCTCATTACTTTATGACGCGCTTAACTGTGTTTTGCAGATCGAACAAGCGCGTCGGCAAGGTCGACATGGAGAAGTGCCGCAACCGGCTGACGAAGTGCCTGAAGATGAAGTGCGCCAGCGACAACGTGGATCCGGTGTGCGGCACCGACGCACGCACGTACGCGAACCAGTGCTCACTCAACATGGCAACGTGCCTCAAAGGTGTGCAGCTTGCGCACCTCGGCAACTGCACCGTGCTGAAGGAACAAGCGTGCCCCAAGCACTGCGGCGACGAGGAGGCCGTAGAACCGATTTGCGGATCCGATGGCAATGTCTACAAGTAAGTGTGTTATTGTCACTAGACAATGCTTACATTGGTACCCGGTACCATTTCATTATCATGTCTTTCTGTCATTGTATCAACCTTTTTTTATAACCTCCATAAGACATTGAACTCGAAAGATATCTATAAATATTTATCTGTTAACAATCGTTGAGGACGCCCGTCAGACTAAGAGCTCCGGCGTCGCTACGTCTCGCTTCGCTTCGTGGTAAGCCTTGCCCGACCAATGTATTAAAAGGAGATTGGTTGTTTCTTTGAGTTGCTTCGTTTCGAACAAAGCGAAACGAAGTGAAGCGAGGCGACGCGACGCTCTTAATCTGACGGGCGCCTACAGGTAATTTGTTGAGCCGACAGTTTCTAACATGGATACCAGATACCATTTCATATCTTATCATTATCAGAAATATGTACTTAAAAGCATTTATTGGATTGTGTAAAGGTGAGTAAACCCCACAGGTTATCAGATAGATACCGATACCATTTTATACCTCCCTGCATATGAATCCACTTTTTAAACTTTAATAATACATTGAATTGAACAAAAACATCCATAAATGTATATGTTTCACCATCAGATATACTATTATACATTTTTAGTAATAACCACAGTTTCTGCCGTTTTTACACCATACCAGCAAAAAGCAGTGGAACTTAAAAGAGTCATAAAATGATAATAAAAATGATGTATAAAGATATCAAAAAATGTTTTACATGCATCCGCATAATTCGTATATTATCAACTATAACGACGTACTAAAAATGAAAATGCGAGCAAATTACACATATTCACGAATGCATAAAAGGATGCCCTGAGACATAACACGTCCTCTAACAACATGCATTAACTCTACGTTGAAAGACGTACGATTTTCGGCATACCCCTTGATTGTAGTATGCGATCGCGCAAATGACGGCACGTCTCATTGATCATCGCAATCATCACGCGCTCCCCAAGAGACGGACACCTAAATGGCTATAATAACATTAAAAACCCCACGGCCACTAATGAACCAGCCGATGTACGGCTACCCCTGCTTATTAATGTCTCAAATTCTGTATTTTTGCAACACCGTTCGCATCGTTGCAGATCCGAGTGTGAGCTGAAGAAGGACACATGCGGTCAACTCGTCGTCCAGGTACCAGCGCATCACTGCAGGATCACAGCTGCCTGCAACGAGCAGTGCGACGAGAGCGAACGGCAATTCGTATGCGGATCGGATAATAAGATATACCGCAGTGAATGTGAGATGAAGCGTACCAACTGCGGGTACGTACATTTATTTCAAATTAAATTATGGTTGAACTTTAAATCGTTCTTGTTTATTAAAACCAGTAGATGTTGTTCAAATCTGAAACAATTTTTAACATTTTTTAAAAATATTTCTTCCCAAATTATGGTAATATAAAAATAGCAAACGAATATGATCGTAACAATTTTTTTTTATAGGAAACACATTTATGTAGTACCAATGAAACGCTGTATTTCCGGTTTTCTTTTCCGTGGTTGCCAGAAAATCTGCCCAACGTACTACGACCCCGTATGTGGTACCGACAACATGACCTACAGCAACACCTGCTTCCTGGAGATTGAAAACTGCCGATCACGTTCATTGGTCCAGTTGAAAAATATGGGAACATGCGCGGAGCCGCTTAACGAAGTGCCCAAAAACTACCTATACTAATTCTTGCCCCCATTTTTCATAACAAATAATTGAAATCTAATCATGCCTACGTAAACGTGTATCCCTTCACTATTTTTAGCAATAATGGATCCATGCCCCATCCGGAAGGTAATTTATAAGTGGTTAATATGTGATTTCAGCGACTGAATGTCTTCATCGTCTTCTAACGCCTCTTAGCCCGTCGCTTTTTAGGTTGTTCTTCATATTCAAAGACGCATTTTTAGAGTATGTTATTTATTGTATTTTAGTGTAATGTTATTTATCGTTTCGTAGTTTTATTTATAATCTATGTAATTTTCGTACATCTTGTTGTTTACGATGTCACCGAATGCTGATTTATTCTTGATTGTGCCAATTTTTTGGTTTATTTTACGTTTATGTCCTTACTTTGTAAACTCACACTATGTGATTTTGTGTTGAATATTTTGTATCATAACTTTTACAAAATTAAACATCTTTTTCAATGATTTCCAATTTTTTTATCAAGTGTGTTTCTTGGGGATATAGGAAGTATCTTGGGTGTAAGTGAATCAAAATTAACGAAAACCAAAAATAAGGTTGATTAATTAATAAGAAATCAATAGGTGTATAATTATACTATAATTATTATATACCATTTTATGTCAATTTTAATTTTGAAAATATCTTTCTTGGAATTGGCGCAATGATTCGCCGTAATTTTAGAACCTTAGCTACTCCTTTAAGCATTAATGAGAGTAATGTTCTTGAATTGTAAATAAAAGTATTGTTTGAGTAAATTTATACAAACCTTTCTCTTATTGTTAGCCCCGTAATCCCATAATTCATTATTTCCAACATAGTATATTTATATAAATATACAAAATAATTTTATAAAATCTTTCAAATGTCTTTATTTCATTCTAGATTTATTTCTTATCAACTCCTAGTGATACATATTAATTTACGAATTGGTACTAAGTTTTTTTATTTCGCTACCGTACAATAAATATACGCAGTTCCACTAAATAATATCGTTTTAATTACGTATTATCGATGTGTGTCTACTCGGGTCACGTTAATTGATTTATAAATCGAGCACACCTACAATAAAACAAGCACATGCTCCTCTTAGTCGGTAATAATTACGCATTACATTGCTAAATTGGCTCTAACATTGTTCAGCTATGGATTTCTGCTACGTGTTCATATGTTTGCATTGCATATAATTGGCAAAACAAATCGTAAACAAATACATGTTTGAGAGACATCGAAACACCATCATCGGTTTGGTGTAACATAGAATTCCTAATCATAAACAATAAATATTAAGTTTTAATTCGCAAAGTCGTTTAACGCACTCTAAACTTTAGAAATTATTTCAAATAAAATAAATAGAAAAATAAAATCTATGTACATAAAAAATATCTGAACAAATATTTAATAAAATAGTGAATGTATTCAGTGGGCACCATGAAAAGTCGTTTTTCATCGTCATACGTCTTTGGTTTCACGTTTTGTGTCTTCTTGTTGAATCGTTAACAGTTGTTGGAAGATGTTCAACAAATAAAATCAACTTATTTCGGTTACGAATTGAATATTGTGTTGTTTCTTTATTAACACAAAGAGTTCGTTGATGTTTTTTGTTGTTAACTTCTAATACAAATCGTTGTTTAACTGAAACATAGAACATTTTATATTAATTCGGAGAATAAATTTAAACAAGGAATTTTAACTCGATTTAATATCTATATCGCCATCTCTTGGCAATTTCAGAAAGTAATTTTTTAAAATAGTATTAGAGGTCGCCACATGTTATCAACCGTCGATAAATACTCAAATAAACGTTCCAGGTTACGGTTGTTAACTTTCGTTACTTGTTTTAATAATTAAAAAAGTTAATATTAAGTATTGGTGTGACTGAATCTATTGACGACTTAAAATTTGGGCCACAAACTCAGGGGTAAGTTTAATATTAGTTTTATTATTAGTTGATAGTTGACAAGATTTCTCTGGATTACTTACACACTTCCCGGAATATTTCGTTTCGATAACATATCGCTTCGAACACGAGTCCTGCATCATCGTGCACCAGGACGTGTAAGTACTGTTATTGCTGCCGCAAATCGGGCCGTACATGTGCTTCGGTTTGCACTGATGCAGGCAAGTAACGCAGCGCGGTGTGCCATTTTGCGGATGCGCCAGGCACGTTTGGCCCTCGCGACAGTGAATCTTCTTGCACGTGGCTCCTGGTCTGCATGCGCCCTTATACGCGACGGGAATTGCGGCGCCATGACGGCATGCTTTCTCCCGCAGGTGGCATGTGCTCGCGTATGTAAATCCGTCTGCCCCGCACACCTTTCGGCGTGCCGGGTTTGAAGCCGGGCACTTTCGCGCACATTTCACGCAATGCGGCGAGAGATTCTGATCCAGCAGGCAGTGCTTCCCGCTCGGACATTGTATGTTATCACAGGAACCTACAACAAGATTGTTGAATTTATTTCTTATTGTCGGCAGTGGATGCGAAAAATTGCGGCGAATGGATATAAAGTTTTCAAGAAGTAGTGGGGAGATATTACACGGTGAATAAGTGTTGTAAAGGAAAAAGGATAGAAGGAAAGTATGGGGAACTGCTATGGTGTGTGGTAGGGGTTGAAAGATGTGACAGGGATGTTTTTTATTGGAAGTTGAGGGAAGAGGTGGAAAGTTGTTAAAATAAAAAGGACGGTGGTGGAGAGGGGTACCAAAAATTAAATTACAAATTGAATTTTATACGATAGTGAGCGAGAAAATGGAAATTAGTATATTACCACACAGGAAGATATAAGGAAGCATGACTCTTAGTGAGGGGGTAGGGTGGATTTTGGAACAGTTGTAAGATTTCAATATTAGAATAATTAATAATTAAAGAATTACAAAGGACCAAGAAAGAAACACTTTTCATAAAAAAATAGTACCAGTGCCTAGAAAAAGAATACTGGACGGGAGATTATAATAGACAGAAGAACTGAAAAAGATTGAGGCATACCTCTTCATTGTCATTGATGGATACAAGCAATATGTCAATGCTTATCGGTTGTATCCATTCAAACCACCATCTAACAGTTCTATAAAGTAAAACTTTCTTAAACAGACTTTGCTAATCCTATATCACTACCTTAGGATCTAGCATTAAATATTGTTCCAGTCTTCATTCCCCCTATTTCTTATTAAAATCTGAGAGAGGAGGAAAGAATACCATGAAAGGGGGTTGTATATTTATAAATGTGAAGGAGTAGTGAAAGAGACTTGGGAAAAGAACCAAACTTCATTCACGCATAGAAAAAAAGATTTACTTTGGCAAAAACCGTAGTAGGCGATGCTTAAGTTGCTATTGCGTCGTCGGCACGCGCGCTTCTTCAGCCGGCAGACGTTGCGATAGCTGCGACCGTCCGTGCCGCATACAGGACCCCGCGGATGGTGGCGCGCGTCGCGGCCGCACTTTGGCGCACAGATGCACCGCGGCTGGCCGCCTTTCACCACGCACGTGCGATCCGCGCCGCACTCAACGCCGGCGCATGTCTCTGCAATCGGAAATGAAATTTCGGGCTCGTCCAGCGAAACAGAATACCATTCACGTACAAACACATCCAGCACAACATACACTCGTACCTTTGCATGGAGTGCACGGCACACCGCCGCCGAGCACACGCCAGAAGAAAAGCTCGCCGGGGTCGTGCTGCTCTCCGGACCATGCGGTGGCGATTCCGAAGCGGCCGCAGCAGTCCTCTTTGGTCGTCGACTCGCTTATCAGTTCGGCGCACTTGCCGTTGCGCATTATTGCCGACCAGCAAGTTCCACCTGAAATGCAAATATGTTCTTTACTTAGGTTCCAAAACAGCTCTTAAATCAGGACAAGGAAAACTCAATTCTGAGTGCAAACCATTTATATAAGTACAATAATACGGTGTCACCTTACTTTATAACTTTACAAAACTCCGGTAGGTTGAATACCTATAACACAGTGCCACACTATTCAAGTAGCAAAAACCTGAGGGATCTGACAGGACTTATCTTTAGACACAACAGGCACAATGAACACTAAACCTAATTAGTAGTGACAAAATGCATCACAGAACCACTAGGACAGAGAAAACATGTAATACGATAATTAAGTGGATTAAATCTGTGGAGGAACATCTCTGAAAAGGTAAACGTAGAGGAAGTAATGGCGAAAAATATTAGAGAAAACTTACTGCTGCACAAAACGAAAATTAGATTAAATTATACATATTTAACAGTGGGAAAAAGCATCATAGAATGGGCACCACCAGAAAAGAGAAAAAGCCTTCAATCCGATTAACTAGATTAAATATGTGGAGGAATAACTGAAAGGCAAAACTAGGAAAGCGGAAGTGAATATAAGGGAAAATGGCGGAAAATCATAGAGAAAACTGATAGATCCAAGATCCAAGATTTAGATTATATTAAACCTATATATGAATGTGCAAATAAAGCATAAAAAGTATGCACGTTCAAAAGCATTAATTTGCCCGTAAATTAAAGAGGATCACGATAAAGCAAGGGCTGTCTAATATTGGATCACTTGATGCCCGAGAGCAAAACGCTCACAATATTTTAATGCCACCATTTCCCGTCCTAATAAAAGGCAACACCGACGACGTGCAAATTCTTCACCAATACAACCAATGAGATATTTCGCATTCGCCGTTTTGCCATCACAATTCCCAGCGTGCCAACAAACGAACCACTAATGACCATTCGCAGCGACGCAATGGGACCGCAGGAAACTGCGCGGATTTGCAATAAATACCAGCTTAAGAACCACCACAAACCCACAGACTTTATTAATATTATTAATCACCAGCCCAACATCTCGCCACTGGAACGCATGGACCAGTTTCGTTTTTACCTTCATTTTGCAATAATTACAGTCAAAATCAATATGAACAGCCGGACGTCTGGAAATCGGCCGATGTAAAGCCTGTTCCAATCGCTCGGGATAAAAAATAGAAAAACACTAAGTGCAACGAATATCCCGAGTCTTTTTCAACGCAAGCTCTAATTAATATGCGTTTGTAGCGTGCGCTAATAATTATAATCAGGGGCTATTTGCGCATTGAAAACAAGTGATTTCCCGCGCGCCAACCTGCGCATCCCTGCTGTCTTTTTGCCGTGTGTGTGGAAAGCATGGCGTGAATCAAATTATAGAAGGATGTATGAATAAACCTCCGCCTGGCCGCGTAGTAATTTGAAATGCATTTGCGTACTAGAGACAGAAACGCCACGCAGCAAGAGCAGCATGCGAAGCACCATAGATAGCAGGATGCGGCCGACAGGTCTCTCGGGCAGCGGGCATTCGGATGGGAAACGGGAATTGCAGAAAACTGGCGGTATAAGTGCAATGACTACGTCTCGCACCGTTTTACGTTCGAGAATGAACGTGAACGTGATTCGCGTACCTTCTTACGCTTTGATAGTACTCATCCGGTCACTTTTCCATGAATTCAAAGCGAATATTTTCATCTAATTTTATTTTCTTGCGATTTTCATTACTCAATACTTATCTGATTCTGAACAAAATGAAAGCAATCCAACATAAATACGAAAACAATTCGCTGCATTAATTTTGTAGTTTACAAATGAATTGGTCTAATTTTTAGACTTGTTTTTTTCGAAAAGATTGGATTCGAAATCCCATTCCAATCCTTCATTTAAAAACAACAGAAGGGAATAGGCCTGGGGCAAGAATATAAGAGAAAATGACCAAGTTAGGGACAGGGTGTAGGATTGAATACAGTTACTGGACCTAGAGCTGGTATTAGGCTGCGACATGTTTATTAAAAGACAGCCTTCCCAAAGGAGCAGTTGGTAAGATCGCTACCTACCACGCAGGAGAACCCAGGTTCAAATCCAGGTGGAGGTCATCTACATGCCCCAGCAAGTTTTCTTCACCTTGGAACCAACTAGCAACTTACCTAAGTTTTCTCATACCCAGAATGATTCTGGATGAAATGCATACCAGTGACCTATCCACGCTCAGCGGCTAGCGGGGAAAGAAAGAAAAAACGAAGATTCCTTGCAATCTCGAGACTTGTCCTAGTAAAATTTTACGACCATGAACGAAGCGTTAAACATCAAAGATTTTATAAATTCTAAGAGCAGTTTCGAAATCTTATAAGGATCATCATGAACCATCATTTAAAAACAACAGATCATTACTAAAAAAATGGCAACAGGTCTTGTTTTCGTGCTTTTAATCTTGTTTTCGTGCTTCTAATCTAGTTTTCGTTGATTCTGAAACTGTGTTTCTTATCTTAACTTGGGCTTTAGTGGAAATTTGACAAGCCTAGATGAAACGTCAATTTGAAGCCTACGTAAATTGTGAACACACTGCACTCGTGAACGTAATTGCCCATTATGGAAGCGTACGTTGGTCGTGTTTCGCGCCGGTTTTGCGTTACATTTCCCAGTTTCGTTCACGTCGGCCGCAGTTAATTTGATTGCAACATTGTTGCACATAAACATGATCCGTCCGACACGTGCACCTCTCATTGACGATTCGGTCAGATTTTGTGTCTGACCAGTGAAAAGGCACACTTTCCACAGAGGAAGCCACGCATCAGTGGCAAGAACAGAGCAAGAGTGTTTTTAAACGAAATAAAACAGCGTTTTCCACGTAAATTGACAGCTTGTGGTTGTTGAGTGAGATTACCACGCGTTGCTGCTCTTGTTCAGAGTGCATCCAGCACGTTTGTGGCCATTATATGTGCATCTAACAGTACTCATCGACAACGCGCAATATTTCAACGCGACGACGAACACAGCCTAGGACTAAAACCTGGGGATAAAAAAGCGCTGTGAATGTCGCGGCGGTGGAAAAACATGTTTTCCTTTCCGGTCTTACTGTAAGCCACAATTACATAACATAATTAGAATTGACTGCTTCATGTTCCACTCAATAGTTTAGTATTATCCAACAATTAGTCCTTCAAAGTAGACAATTTTTTTTTATGTCAAACTATAATGAATTTAAAAAGCGTGAAAATATTCGTATATAAAACCATTACAGATAATGAAAGTTGATTGAATCATTACATAAATTTCGATACAAAAACATTGAGGTCCTTGACCGCCACCGCTGAGGAATTTGAAAACGCAAGGACGGTGTTAAATCATCGCCTAAGCGCCACAATCGTAAAAAATCTCACTTGTAGCGCGGTTTTTTGCGGTGTCGATGCCGGTTTGCGTGCCAAACGTATTCAATTTGATTACCCTCCGTCATTAGTGACGAATAAATATTACGGAATTAGGTACACACATTCCAATGTGATCGTGCGCGCGTGCGATTCGTGAGTATGTAACGTAAACACTTTTTTAATCGCGAAAATCAAGGATATTCGCATAATCCGCGTTGAGTTTAAGAAGTGAAGGTCTCTACACTCACAAGACGTGTCCCAGTAAAACGAAATTATTCGCATATCGCCTTTGCTAAAATATGCAAATTGCGTTTAATAACATTTTCAATTTAACGAATAATTACAAAGTTAGAATAAAATATCAGAAAAGATATAAATCCAAAAATCGCTAAATGAATTACTGTATAACATGCAAAAAAATGTATGGATTTTCTCTACACTTTTTATCAAAGTTAAAAACGCAGCTTTCATTCTGGATGGTAGTGGAGGAGTTGAAGGTCTGGGGACAAGGAGTAGAGCAGGGGTAGTACTGGGAGAAATTGACGAATCAATCAGGAATTATTTGTAACTAGACATGGGACTGATACTGGGCCAAGGAGTTGGATTGAGACTATTAATAAAACTAGGACCAAGGGTAAGGTTGGACCTAGAAATGGGACAAGCTAATAGAAATGGAAATGATTAAACATCGCCTTATTACCCAAGCCTAAAACTTAGATGGGTCGGGGACTAGTACTAATACACTAATAGAAAGAGAAGTTACACTTGAGCAAGAAATGAGTTTGGAACTAATTGTAAGGCGAGGAGTACTACTGAGGCTAAGACCAGGTCAGTAATAAAACAATCACGGATTAGGACTGGGACAAGAAGTAGGAGACTTGAAGGGACAACTGTGTTGCCTCAAATTTCTGACAATCATCGACCATCGTAAAAAATAGGTAACTATTCTTTATCAAAGTTACTTATAAGGTATGAAAATATTTGCTACTTATGTTTTCCTAACATTAAATATTAACTAAGTTTTTTTAAAGAAATGAAAGTAATTTTGATGTAGGAAGTGACGGAAGGAAATATCATTCCTTATAGTAAACAAACTTTCGCCGTGAACGTAAACGCAACATATTTATCTTTTGGCAAACATTAAATACGGCGTAATTATGAGGAATAGTTCACCAAATAGCTGGTGGGTGTACGTGCACGTATTTGATGTATTAATAGCCTCTCGTGAGATATACGCGATGCGCTCCTGGTTATGCAAACACGAGGGCGGCGGTTCGGTGGCGGCGGATATTTCAATTTGCCGCAAAATATCGCCGCTCGATTTGCTAAATATAATTTCGCGAAATATCGGGCGTTCGCTGCAGGTTTATTGACTCCGGGGAGAGTCGGCGGCGTGGCGCGAACGCGGCGCGCAATTTAGCGCCTGCCCCGGTGCAATGTAAATATTTTTTGCATGACGTCGCGCGCGCCTCGTGTTTCTTCCGTTCGCGTTCTCCGACTTCTTTCGCGCTGCCGGCCGGCCGCGGCGCGTCGACTTTCTTCGGCGTCGCCGCCACGATCTCCGACGGCTTACTCGCCTGCTGCCCGATGCTCGATGCCCTGGCCCAGCTGCAGGCGGCCTGCAGGAAGGCAACCGAGGCGCGTCGCATGTGCTGTAGACAGAAGGCAGACGTCGGGCAGGTCGCAGTGGTAATAACCTCGAACGGCCGGCCCCCCCGGAGCATTATGTAAGTTGGCGGCCATCGGACACGTCCGCCGTCGTCGTCGCATAGCGTGCAACATACTCGTCCTTAGCGTACATCATTGCACAATGTTTATTTCTCGCTTACAGGGCAATGTGATCTTAGCGTTAGAATGAAATTTTGGAACGGTAGACTTTAAGAGGTGGGTCACAATATGTTGCTATCCATTATACTATTTATACGATATGAGGTACTCAGGATTATTTATATTGAAACACTGACTTAGAACAACTATACCAACATGATAGAAAGATATGGCTATCTAAAATTATCAACAATTAGTTCATAAATTTGATAAGATACATAAAGATTCTTATTCCTTGCAAAATAGTACATAACGATGCAAGGGTGGAAATGGCGTTTTTGGGCACGCCTATGTTGCTTGTTGAATGCATTTCCTAACGATTTTGACGCACATTATACGCTAAGAAGACATTGGCAGTAAAATGTCTTCTTAACGTATAATTCTAAATAATGTCTATTAAACAAGTGTGCTAACCCGTAGCATTAGTAAAGAGTGCTTCAAAGAATTTTGACGCCCGTTTGATAATTTTGGCGCATGTTTCCTTCTACCCGCTAGAGCGTTCGTCAAAGCCACCTACCTGCGAAAAATATGTTTTCACAACATCTTTCCCTTTTATATTAAAATCTTCCACGGGCTGTCGAAAAAATATTAAAAGAACTCCTATGTGGTAAATTTTACAACGTTAGAGTACCTCTGCTATAGATAGAATTCAAACAAATTTATTTCAAGAAAAGCGACTTATATTTATTTATTCATGTAAGTAGGTGATCAGGAAGCTGTGTAATGTCTAAACATACAGATTCCAATCTGTTGACACCCTGTCAGCTGACGCAGTACACGCTATATCCTTAATTAATTGACATCCGATTAAACAAACTTCCTGCGGCTGACGTACGCCGTCTTGCAACAACAAGCTGACATTCTGGCATCGATAAGCAACCACGAAACGCGCGCTCATAATAACTTACTAGGTACGAGAGACAAAGCACCAGTGCAGCGGTCGCGAAGAACGTCCTCTGCGTTGATTATTTTCCTTTCGCGACCTTATCGGCGGTCGCTGTGCAATTACGCTCGCACAGGTACCCACGCAACAACGCTGTTGTTGCGCTCGCGCTTTGTTGTTATTAATTTTTGCGCGCGCGCCGATTATAATTGCCGATTGCGCTCGGTGCCGTAGCGCGTAAGCCGCGACAGAGACTAAACAAAAACTGATTCAACGGCCCGATAGCCGACGGATGACTGGTTGCGCAGAAACGCGATACTGTTGTGACTGGTGCAAATTTCTAGTCAACAGTCAATAACAACAAGCAAGCAACTGCATTCGCAAGTAGCGAAAGCCGCCGGAGATGCTACTGGAATTTCATGACTGTATATGAAGGTGCTGCTGGCTGGCGTTTATCTGATAACTGCACGAGTCGCCGTCGACTTGGAAGTTTTTTTTAGCGGAAAGCGCGCGAGGTTGGTATCTAATGAATAATAAATTTTGTAGTTTTATACTAGTATCGTTGTAAATTATGTTTTATGAACTGTCGATTCTGTAATCGGTTGTAATCTGCTTTTTTGTAAGTGATTCGCGCATGTTCAACGCAATAAAAACTAATGTATGCAAACCAACCACTAACTAACTATAAGTTGATGTGAATAATATATATTTATGCAAAGTAATGCATGTCTGACATGAACGTATTTTTCATTGGTATTAGCATTTGTTGATATGTTTATGAATATGTGCGTGCATTACTCATCTTTTTTTTTCTAAAGCTATAAAGTGAAATATTGGGATAAGAGTTATGTATTTAATTCTTGGATCCTCTCAAACTTCCTTCCAAAAATGTTTAGACCGAGTTTTCACTTACAATTAGTCAAATAATTCGCTTAATGTTGTCCCGCCTGTTTACGACATATACATTTTTTTCCTGGAACTTCCGAACTAATTCAAATACAGAACCAATCATAACATGTAATTGTATACTAACTCAATTAAGTATCTCAAAACACTTCGATAGTTTAACTAAACTTTATCTTCGGGACCCAACAATATATCCCTGAATATCATCTTAAGTTAGTTTCCACTTTGATTTGATTTTTCGTAAAATTAACTCGATTGAACACCTAAAAGCATAATATCCATTCTGATGCATTAATTAAATTTACTGAAAGTTTCAAAACCGGCCGCGATCTTCGCTCTGAAACAATATATCCCTGAATATCATATTAAATTAGTTTCCTTTTGTATATTAAAGATATATAGATCTGTTCCAGGTTTCCACAAAGGAGGCCATTTCACAAAAAGTAATTCCGTTTTTGCTCCGACATATGAAAATTGTTCTGTGCCTTCGATATTAAATTAGATTTTTATGCACTTTAGATTTTTAGGAAAACAAACTCGATAAAGTGCCTGAAAACCCTATTTTCATTCTGTCAGCGTAACTAAACTTTCTGAAAGTACCAAAACCGTCCTCCATCTTAGGTATCCAACAATATATTCCTGAATATCATGTAAAGTAGGTTAGGACTTGTAATTGAAATACTTCCTTAGAAGATTGTATATATCAGGTTTCAACCTAGTAAAATATTTCGCAGAAAATTTTCATTTTATTCTAACATCAATCGCTACAAGATGAAAGGTGGCTTTCCGAAATCTTCATCCCGAGAATTTAATTCAAGTTGTGAGAGGGGTATAGTAGTGATTTTCATCATGTCAACAAATATTTTGTAATTTAGAAATCAAATAAGATATTGATTAAAATCTATCTTTTAGGAAAAGTAACTTATTTAAACATCTCCAAACACTATTAATACTCTAATACTATGATACTTTAATAAAATTGGTATCCAACAATATATCCCGGAATATCCTGTTAAGTTAGTTTTCACTTCTACATCATAAAAATGCATACAAAATTTTCCATACTCTCTTCCTTACAAGAAGGTTTATTGTTAGACCTACTTCAAGTTTCCACCTAGCAAAATTTTTCGCGGAACGTTACGTCATTCCTTTTTGTTCTGACATGTAAAAAAGTTGTAACTTCAAACCAAATCCGATTCTGATATACATCCGATTTTTAGGTGAACTTACTTTCTGAAGGCTTCTGAAATCGTTCCCTTATTTCAGAATCAAACAATATATTCCAAATTATCATGTTAAGTTAGTTATGATAACTTATATTAAAAGAACAACTTACCTAATACTATATCAAAATTATAAACTATGTGTAAGAGGAAAAGTAAAGGTGTAAGCCGAGGGCTCGTGCACATGGCGAGGAGGGGGCGCGTGGGTCGCGTGTCGACACACACGAGCTGTGAGAAAGCCTTCGGGGGGCGGCGGTGGCCCTCACGGTGGGGACAGGCTGCACATCGGCGGGGCTCACATATTCCAGTGGCGAGTGCGACGTCGGGCGTGAATCTGAAACAATGCAAAAATATGCTCGTAAATCAGGCGCGGAAAAGCGGTGCGATGGCCGCAATTTGCATATTCGGTGCAGTGGTCACACATTGCACTTTTTTGCATGTCGCTTGCTCTTTTTTCTCGTACGAATTCCGATGACCGGCGCGTCGCGACAATATGGTCCTCCTCGGCGAGGAGTCACCCGAAAAGCGCACGACCTTCGGATGAACGCGCGCGCTTCTTGTCTTGTCTGCCGCGCATAAATTACCGACAATCGGCGCGCGGCTGCGGAGAATGCGCGTAAACACGTCGCGCGATGATAAAAATTCCGAGAGAAATCCTACGCAAAGCCACAAGACGATGACGACGGCTTGCGTAATACGATGACAACGGCATGAACAGCTGGAGAGGATTCCTCTTTGCCCGACTATCGCTAATCATTGCTGGAATGTGATGTATTTGATGAAAGTTGACAATTTGCTGAAATTGAAAATCATCTTTTTAAATTTTGGGCGGCGATGGACTTATTCTCATTTAGCATGCGAAAGAATACGAATTAGTTTTAGCTGCGATTTTTAAGCATTTGTAAATTATCTGATCATCCAAAATTTGATTTAATAGAACTTGAAATTAAATATTCGTTACAATTAGCGCTTGCAGAATTTTTTAAAAGGTTCGAATTTCCAGGAAGCGCATCTCCTTGCACCAATTTACGCCGCTTTATTATACTACATAGGATTCCGATTGAGTGGATTCAGATATTGCAAGTTCACTCAAGGGCAGATTTCAGAGTTTTAATTAGTTTTTTAAATAAACCATATACCAATCAAATTTATAATAATTAATCTATCTTCTTTACAATTTTCACTAAATTATATTCCCGCTGATCATCGTGAATCACTTTTTGGGAATAAATTGAAATTTATTACAAGTCAAACAACATTTCTTATTGGTATCATAACAAATTAGAATTGATACTCAACTTTAACACGCAAATTTAATAAAGATTCTTGATGAATCCTAATTATCAGCACATGCATGATCTAGGTGCAGTAGTGGTATATTAAGTGTTTGTTTCTATGCCTATTAAAAATCATATGTACACGCATTGTATCATAAAAATGGTATTAAATTCGACGTTTTTCATAAACAGAGTAAAATAAACTTAATTTTTGATGATTTGAGTTACGCCAAAGCAGGACCACAATTTTTGGGTGGACCCTACCAAAGAGCTATAACATTAAATTTACGTATTTAAATTTACGTAATTCGGTAGTTTGGCATATGCCATCATTATAATTTGATATGACTTAATTATAATTTGATGCTATCTTTTTATAAATTACTATGACAATAACAGAATTTCAAATCAGTATAAAATATGTATACTCTTGGGACAAAAAAGTAAAAAGAGGAAAAGAAGCAAAGTCACAATAAAATCTAGCATAAGGATCTTTTAGGTACAAGGTCTGGTTGTTGCATACACGCCTATAAAATAATGCTCTCAACGAAATATAAGAATAAAAGTAAAACTATCGAGAAAATAGTTCGTTAGTGATGAATACTTTGCAAATTAGCAAAAAGGATCTCATGGATTAATTAGACTGTGTGATATCAATCCATAGATAATTCCCAAATCCGGTGATGTAAATTTAAATTACATCAATTGAAAATGGCGGTAATCACAGGTAATTTCAATCGTCTAATCCATGTATAGTCATGTACATGTTACAGCATAATTGAGAGTTCATTTATTAGCTCTACGAGCATTAGACCAATGTGCTTGTAGTATCAAATAAAATTAATTCAATGATACAGTGGAATCGTAAGACAATTTCTCGTATCTCGGAATCAATTTGTCTATTAGCACTTTTCTTGGAGTTGCGATCTGACATAATATCTTTGAGCAATATCAATCAAACGTATCAATCGATCACATATTTATGAAAATTTTAAGCATATGGTGTTTTGCCATCCGAGTATTACCAGCGCCAATTAAAAAGCGTATAATTAGTTTTTGGCAAGCGTTGATCTTCGAAGTCTAGCAGCATACATACATCGTTTTGTAATTTGAAGTGTTTACGCTCCAGATCCTACCAAATACCCGCATAATTTACGTGGCATTTCGTATTTCAACTTTGTAGCCAAGAGGCGCGCGCTCCACGCATATAATTATGTCACCGCCACCGTGTGTGCGCGCACACACACACACAGTGATAATAAAAGACAAGAAAGTTGCAAAAATTAATGCCGTTCGCTGTGGGACATAAAAGTCAATACGTTAAACACGCGCCATAATCAATTTTATATTCTTGGTTTATTGCGTTTTTGGGTTATTCGCACCAGGCATCGATGGAAAAAATGAAAAATTATGTTTGTAGTTACACGTCTCAGCATGATGAGTGCGTCTCTGTGCTATTATGAGATGAGCACTCGAGGAAGCGAATTTTATTGCTGCGCGTAGAATGTCGCAATAAAACCACATCCGCATAAATAATCGACTACGGCCAATTTATGCAGATATGATTCTTTCTGTATTTGTAAAGCATCTTCATAGAGGCATATTTCCACCAGAAAAAAAGTCAATTAGGTTCGATGATTTCTAATTTGTTTTTGTTACAATGTAGACAATTGTTAGAAACAATTACGGGCAATTGTCGGCGCGCGTTCAAGGCTCAATTTCTCGATGGTGACTGAATTTGTTAGTTTCCTATGCGTTTTCATTGTTGCTGGGTGCAGACTGCACGTGATACGTCAATTTTAAGTGTGTACTGAATGCTGTGTAAATATTGCAGTCGTTAAACAAGTTTTCTAACTCTGCAGTTGATAAAATCTGATTTTTTGATAAAATCTGTAAATGTCTAATCGTTTGTACTGAAATATACTGCAAACAATTATTTTTCATAAAAATGAATGAATTTACATTGGTTTTGGCACATAATCATGCCAGAATTTGTGTCGCGCTACATTTACTAAATAACATAATAATGGCACAATGTAGCGATAATTTTCTGGCAATTTTCCCACTTGCGAATGCATCTGCTTCAACGATGGTTCCGCAGGAGTTTACACGCTCGGGAAAACATCGTCACACAATTTCAATCAGATCGTTACACACTTTGCATTTATTCAATTAAAGGGATCTGCGCATTTCTCATCCCAAATGAATCGCAGATAAATTCCACGCGCAATAAACGAAACTTATGTAATTTGCGTGCGAAACTGACTTGCCAGCTTCCGGACACATGACGGGCATTGGCATGCTTACAATCTTCAAGTTATGGCGAGATTTAATTACAATTTAACTGCATCCGAAAAGAGGTGTCTAATTTTATCAATTTTATTTTGGTGCTAAATGAATCACGCCAAATTCCACACGCGGTCGCTGAAAAAAATGCAGTTTGCTAAATTTCGTCAAGCTGTAAAAACACCGGGCGGGTGATGACAGGGAATTTACGGCGACACGTTGTCGAAATCGGTTCGCACATTTTTGGAAAATAACAACTCGAAGAGATTTTTGCGCTCGCCGTCACAGCAAAAAACACATTGTATTTTCAAGTCGTAAAAATTTTATTGCGCTTTTTGTGCATCCCGTCAAAATTCCTGCTAATTTTCTTGTTTTCCCTCCCCGTGCGTCGACACGCAGTCGATTTGCGCGAGATGCAATCAACTAATTATGCGCCTAATTAACGCCATGCTTAATTAGTGCGCGTGGAAGGTTTTATTAAAGCCAGACCCACGGTCGCTTTTATGATGATGTATTCTTTGCGCCGGCCGGCCAGCGAAGGCCGGAAACGATAAAGTTTCGCGCGATTTTTTCGGTGGCGGTGAGTAGTTTTCCTCGGCCGCTATTTTATTGCAATCAAACTCCCGGTGTTTGCAATCGAAGCGCGTTTCACAGACGCTGAGCAATGATTAAGAGCTTGTTCACATAGAGCGCGACTCAGCGTCTGCTTTACACTACGTCTACGGAAAATTGCTGACTCGTCAGCCTCTGGCGTATCTCTGGCGTATCTAAAACTGACGTCGCGTCAAGTCGCGCCCTGGTTGTACGAGCCTTAGAGGTGTACACTGCGCCGTGCGGTTTGCAGGATGCAACAATGTTGCGGCCAGTTGACGGTGTGCGCGCGTTTGGAATCTCCGATTGCACGCATTACGCCCGCAATCGCAGATGTGCATCGTGGGAGCCTCGACTAGAACGGAGGCTAGACGAGACCGCGTTGTTGTTGACCGCGCTCTGCGTTCGCAAAAAGGTACGACTAAGTCTGCGAGTGCTTAATCGCCATCCTCCGCAAAGATGCGAAACGTGAAAACAACAACACAAGCCACAGACGCATTTTGATCTTATTCTATTAATAATATCAAGCGATATGTATATTATAGACAAACCAGAAAATAAAAATGTATAATTACAGTATTTTATAATTGTAGCAAATTTATTGATGATACGTTAAATAACATTCGTAAATGTAAAAAAAAAATTTATGTAAAGAGTTATATCATTTTAAAGAATTTGATGTGTATAAATAATAATGTATGAGTTTATCTTAAAAGAAAAAGTTCACAAAAAATTTGACCACAATTGATTTATGATGATGTGAATGGGTACTTTTAGTTTCCTGATAAAATATATTAAATTGCATAATAATATAAATAATATAATAATAATAAAATTTTGTTCGCAACAAATATTAAAAATTTGAATAATGATCAATGATACAGAAATAAAAATTACTAGATTATTGAATTATGGAATTTAACAAAATTATAAAAAGAATTCTAAGCTAATGTCTTGTTAGGGGTCATTGAATTTTTGTATTAGTTTGTCATGAAAAGTGTGACTTTTTCCTAATTTTGACCGCAAGTGATTTCTGATACTCAAAAATATGAGTAATTGTAATTTGCAGATACAATGCTCTAAAATGTATAAACTTACTATATAATTTTATTCTCTGTAATTATTTATACATATGAAAAATAAAAATTATGGATATTAAAATAATGGGTTGTATTAAAATTTCCTGAAAGTATAATTTTATTTTTATTAATAAAAAGCATTTGAAATGTGTATAATTTTTGGCGTTAGAAAACAATATTATAAAATAATGCATACTCACCATTAGAGTTGTAAATTTTGTTAGATATTTGAATTTATCAAACACACGAAATTTGCGAAATAACTTTCGGCAATTGCGTTATCACGATATCGAGCACAGAAAGTTTCACATCGCAGGCGCTAGAGCAGAAGCGCACTGGCGAAAAACGGTCAAACATGCGGCGCAAATGTTTCGTGCACTTGTTGACTTTGTTGCAAAGTTGCGTTTCGTGCACGCAGCTTTCGGGATGCGTCCGCGCGAGCGTTCGTAAAATGCAAGATGAGGTGCGGTGCAGCGCAGCGCGCAGCAGAGTATGCGATGTCGGAGATCGCGCGGGCTGATTCGGACACGATCGCCGTACGGCCCCGGTGTGCCGTCTATCTATCTGTCTGCCTGCTGGCGTGCTGCTGCTGCGACCGCCTGCTGCCGCCGGTGCCTAAAAACTGCTGCGGCTGCTGCTGGCGGTGCGGCTCTTGAGGCGCGCCGCTCGCGCCCGTTGCGCTGCTTTGGCGGGGAATGCGTTCGACAGGTGCATCGCCGTCGTCGACGACGCGATCGCAGAGAGGAAGACGCTGCAGCGGGGCTGAAGACATCACCGCCTACTCGCGCTTATCATGCGCAGGATATCGCACGACCGAAGAAGGAGGTAGTGTCGCGGTTATTGAGTTCGAGGTGCGACAAGGTCTAATGTACGCTAAAAGTTGATAGGATATCATTTAATAAGTGCAGGAATGCGATTGCTTGAAAATTCGAATAAATGTCAAGGCAAAGGTAAGGGCAGACCTGAAAAATTAGAAACTGATTCTATTGATAAAGTGTGGTGAAACTGCAAAGGAGTCCTAAAATATCCTACAACCGAAGATATAAGATGTGGGTTTTAGGACCTCCCCCTCTCCCCTTCGATATCACTACACATTATACTTAACTCCTCTGTTATCTTCAGATTTGCAATTCAAATGTTTTAAAAGTAAAAGTGTGTAATTGGATTTATAATAGAAAAATAAATCTAAATGTTTCGGTCTGATCTCAAGCATTCGTTTATGTCATGAGTCTGTAAAACCGCTTCGTGGGCCGCACAAATATGTTCGGCGGACCTCATTTTGCTCTTTTCTGGATTCGGTTGTTACTTATGGAATCGCTTTGGGTAATACGTCTTGCTCATATCTAAGTACATAGGTAATCAGAGCCCGGCAGGAAAGTTTATGGCCTCCACTACGCCCCCACTCAGATGAAAGACAACAAACTCATATCACCTCAAACTCCTTTGGGTTCCTTCTAATCTCGCACAACCAGGTGGCTCAGTGGTATGTTCTATGACTACCGTCGGGATTCTTTCGCATGACCCAACGGGCACAGATTAAATTGAATCTTATTTAATAAATCGTGGAAAGGACCTTATCTGGACCATATTAAGGAGTCCATCATTGGCCTAATCAACCGAGGCGGGTTGGTTGGTCTAAAATCCGCATCAAATTTAAGGATTTTCCTTTTAGTTAGTCCACTTGTTTGTTGTACAATATCCCCATTTATTTCAATTATTCAGTGATAATAGATGCTAAGAGTTATCTCAAGATCATTAGTTCTAGAATTCTGACCACTCTCATCTTCTCAATTTTGGTTTAAATAAGGGTATATTCAAAAGATTTATTTAGTAAAAATGCACACAATTTTAGAAGAGTAATCCATTCAGGTAACACGATAAGTACCCTATTTACTTAACTTTCCTTCCTGTGAGTGCATTCTGCAGACGTAGATAAATAAAACCAGCCACGTCTAGGCCGTACCCTTCCACAGAGACATAGCGACAGCGCCCGTCGCAATTTCCAGGTAATTTGAATTTTAAAAATATGTTGAGTGCACACGCATAGTAAATGACTTGGACGCAGTACGGCGGCCCAGCCAGCAGCCGGAGTGAAAATCGAATGGATATCACTCGAACGCTTAGAATTGTTGAATAATCTCGCTCGCAGCGCCCGCTCGCATTTGAAACACTGGCGAATACCGTCTGCAGCGCCTAGATGAATACTATTTGTGCGCGCCAAAAAAGCAACGCAACGCTTGAAAAATCCGCGTTCGCAGAAGTGCCCGACGGGATAGTATTATCCTTCCTGGCTGCCGGTATTGTCTCGCCTGGAATTGCAATTTCCCACACCGGCCGCTGGCGCAAGTGGAAACTCTCCTTGCGTGCATATGGTGATTGCGCATGATGAAGCAGGGCAAGAATTATTCGAGAGCATTAAAACTGTCGTTGATTAATACCGTTGCAGATGTATTAATCTACGACAATTTTAATGCTCTTCGAAAAACGCCGGCGTACGAATAAGTAGACATTTTACAATCAGAGAAACTTAATTGGTTCTTTCTAGGAAGAATAAGAGAAATGGCTAATTAAGTAACTTGGAATAATGAATAGATCACATGTTAAAAGACAAAATTTTAAAATTGTAAAAATTAAATTGTTTAGTAATAAATAATGTATTTGGTCCGGAGACCTGGCCTAACTAGTCCTTCAGCCTGGAATACATTTTTATCTTTTATTGTTTATTTTTGTTTACATGTTATTGCGATTGTATATGTGATGTTGTTATTGTTGTGCTGTTGATATTGGATTTTGATGTGGAGTGATAGTGTGAATGCAGTCAGTGGTTTCTTGTTGTGTACTGGTTATTATTTTTGGTGAGTTGCGTATTGCGATTGTTGAATGGTTCTTGATTGTGATTTTTGTATGAGTGAATTTTAATTGTGTGAATTTTCTAAGTGATTTTTTGTGTGAATTTTTATCAATAATAAATTTAGCCCAGGTGGGCTAAATTGTTTAGTTTAATCTCATTGTTAATAAAATATGTACGACAATATCACGGAATTTCTCAAGCAAATAATTAAATTAAACTTTGGATCCATTGAGACACAAACAAGATTGACATTGTTTAAAAAAATGTTGGACTAATATTGGAAAAACGGAGTATGAAGTCAAGAGTCAGGGTGAACTTGCAAAAACTACATATTGCAAAATGTGTGAAGATACTAGCTACAAAGGGCAGAACATGTTAAGCGAATGATGTATGGAAGAACCTAGAAAAATCGCCAATGATGGTAACATAGCGAACAGGAAGGCCGCGGAAATATGAGAGGTCCTTGTCGTTATTGATGCAGCAAAATTTCAAGAACTGGAAAAGAGAAATGGCGGACATGAAATGGACGAGCTTGATTAAGGCAGCCATAATCATAGGTTAATGGAATGTGGAGCTATGTATGAAGAACCAGTTGTTTAATAGGCTTGTTATTTCTGTTCGTAACTCGAAGTTTGATGTTCCAATCCAGATGGTTACTCTACTGTGGGGCAACAACTCTAATATCTGGTGGACACTATGGAAACCTTCTTCATCAGTCTTACCTAAGATCAAACACAATTGCCATTATAGATATTTTCTAGAAAATATCTAAAGACAGGCAAAGATTGGACTAATAAGTGCGTTCAGCAAATATGTGGGCGTACCATAAAGAAACAAGTATACTGAACAATAGTCTGTCAAGAAAAATCAACTGTCATAGCCCAATTTGAACTGAAAAATAACCAACATGAAAAGTATCAAGTGCAACTCGGGGGTAAGTTCTATATCTACAGGTCCCGTACCTAATCTGAATAACATTAAAAAATCCAGCCTTTGTCCAATCCTAACTCTCTTCAAAGGGTCAAAATCTTGAAACCATTCGGCTGTTACGCTACCCTGCAGAACATAATTCCCTGTATAACAAACGTGTGATAAAATATCCCCATCGAATCCAACGCAGTCCTAAGGACGTAAACGAAAAACAAGAATATAACATTAAACAATAAATTCAAATTACAAAATTCCACATATAACATTGCGCCATATAAATGTTTCTAGTAAGACGGAAATAAGTAGAAAAAAGGTCAAGTGCTATTCTCCTTACTAGCACACTCAACACCAAAACGAAACCGGTTATCACGCACAATTTACAAGAATCATCAAAATGTGCATGCAGTTTTCTTCTAGCAGCGTGAAACTTTCGCGTTTTCTAACATCATAACTCACGCCATATTTTGCGCTCCGCTAAGAGTCGGACGACCTTAAATGAACATTAACTACACACGAAACCCAGAGAAAATAGAATTAATGACATCGCCTCTCCATATGCATGATTTTTAATAATAATATATAGAAGACCACTGAACAGCTAGAAGAAAGAAAGCCTTCTTCATACTGCGCATTTGTAACATACAATGGTGCTTACAATAACTTATAAGTATAAACTAAATAGAAATGAATAATTGGAAAAGTACATCTCAAATGAATAGAAGGTACATATACCAAAAAAATTAAAAAATACACTTCATAGTCTTCGAGTTTCAGTTGTATCTGTAGTAAATGACACACATTTTCTTTTCACACGCTAGTAACGCGCATTTAGTAGTAATTGTTCATGTTGGACGCGCCCGAACCAGCGTCGTTCTCCGCCGGCAAGAACGGCATTGAGGGGCTGAACATCGGTGCGACTGTAGCCGTCGTCATCGTCGTGGATGAGCCGTTCGCTAGCATGCACGATGCCTGCGTATGAGCACCGCCGCCGCTGCCACTGGCGCCACCTACAGTGGCGAGATTTTGGGCAGGTGACGTTGGCGGCGAAGGGCTGTCGAGCGCGATCACCGCCGACGGACTGATGGGATACCCGGACGACGATACTGAGGATGGACCGGGTGTGACAGATACGCGCGATTGATTACTGCTTGAGGATATGCTGTTTGTGTCTGTAACAAACATTGGAATTGAAGTGTGAGAGAAATAGTTGTGATGAAATATTCAATAAAAGGGCAAAACTGTGTGCTATATTTGTGTTTATATATCCTTTAAATTACGCTCCTGTGATTTTTAACACTATATTCTATGAAGTTTTCGTAGAATGTTTAACACTTGTAAAGTCCTCCACGACCAATTACTCCGAACGGGGAAACTATTTACAAGCCAGGTTTAAGTGTGACGTTTATATGCGTCCAACGAAAGGTGGTGATACATGAAGAGGTCACGTCTCCGAAATATGTCATGTGTATGAGATTAGAGAATATTTGGGAACACATATCGGTATAGTCTTAAATATGTGGTATATATACGTTCAATAAATATTGGTTTAAAACGTAGGACACGAATACATTTTTGTAGAAAATCTTTATTTTTCTCTTGCATTTGTTATTTTCTCAAATATTTATAAATAGAAATTGAAAAAAGGCTACAAATTCTATTTACGGCACAAGTTTAGGTTGAAAATTGTGGGAACATTACACATGACTTCGATATATTCATTTCTTTGAATGGAGTACATGCTTTAACATTAAAACATTTGAGAGCTATATCAATAAAACCGGTTTTGAAATTTTGTAGAAAACCCTAATTTTAATTTTGCATTTCTTATACTTTCACATATATTTACAAATAGAAGTTGAAAAAATGTTATGTATTCCACTATATTTGATATTAAATAAAAATTGTCAGAAAAAACGTCTTTTAACTTGAAATAAAATACGAATCATATATTCTAGGACAAAATTACTTTTTATAATCACAGTTTCGAGATCCAGAGGTACAATACAAATGTACCAATGTACTTATGTTTGCAATCTCATTGGTGAAGTCATTCTTATACTCTATATTCTTCCCGTTGGTGAATTTGTATAGATGACAGATCACATTTTTCAGTAAACTATATTTTATATTTAGAAAAAAGGATGAAAGTTATTTTACATGGTACAGATTTTTAAAAACAAATGTAGACACAAACCCAATGATATCCAGAATAAATGCGATGATGATGGAATGTAATCTTAAATCACCTTACGCCGCTTTACGGGTTCTACAGCTATAGTCATACCTGAAAACTTATTAGTGGAATCGGGCTTGGTCATGACAGCGCGACGCTTCGCCAATGGCTCGTCGTCATCGGAGTCGGAGAGCGTGAGATCGACGACGCTCTTCTGCATGACGGGCACGGGAACGTTTTGTTCGACCGTTTCCTCTTCCTTGGTTTCGACTTTTTGTTCGCTCGATGATGTTGCATCACAACTTGGCGCATAATCTGTAAAAATACAAAGTTTAACCGAATGCCAGGAAGAATTCAATCGTTATGACTAACCATCGTCGATAATCTCGATAGAATCATCCAGAGTTGTTGTCTTCTGCACGGGCTTAGCAACCGGTGGAGGTTTTGAATCGCTCTGTACACTCCATGAGCCATCCTTATGGAGTTGAATCTCTTTGATGTCCGAATTTACTTCAGGTGCATTTAGCACCACTTGAAAGTAGCCATCGATATCGAGGTCATCATACAGCGCTGGTTTATCGCAGACGGGACAAGTCCACGTCGGTTTGCGTTCGTTCATCTGGAGATAGAGAGATGCGTCGAAACATTGCAAATGATTGCAGGTTTTCGCTCGGCAGGGATTCAGCATGCGCATCTTTCCGAGTGGACACATGAGTGAAACTCGAAGAGATGTGGTGGCAATCTCGTTATCAGCGTCTTCGTTTAGTTTTTCTTTTACTGCAAAAATAAAGGAAATTTTAGATAGGAAAACTTTTTTTTTATTTCGTGGAACTTGTTATGAACACAATTTACAAGACCTGGGGTATCAAAATTCCAAAAGGTATTGATACTTTTTTGCATTGATTGAGTAGGAATACTTTTTGATATCGAAACGTCATATAGCGTTTATTAATGATTGAAATATAGATAAATTTCGAAGATATAGATTCCGCGACTTTTTTGATATCACTAAAGTAATGAAATAGTTGAACAAAACTTACTAATGCCTCTGGTAATATCCGAATGTTTAACTCCTCGTGTCTTCAAACGTTGAAGAAGATCCGACGAAGCTTGCTTATGGACCAATGCAACAGTGATGGCGTAGACACGTCCGTAGTCATGAACCCACTGCACATTGATTGTGTTTGCTGAAGTTGGACTCAATTTAATATACTGAGTGATATTCACCGGTCGAGGTGGTCTCTTTGGATCAACTCCAGGTTTATTTGTAGGTACAGGATTCTGTAACAAATAGAAACATTGATAATGATCATTTTGATGTTTTTACGAGTTTGTTTTTATACTTACTGGTAATGGGCATTGTTTATTGTTAACTTTAACGACAATCCCAGGCGGGAAGAAGTCCTCCTGTTTGCAGGATGTTTCCATCAAACAGAAACGCATCTGGATTTGCTTAAAATAATCCCCACGGCTGTTGTGGCGTACATCGCGGGACTGAGCAATGTCCGTGGCCTGTTGGGGTGTCAAATGAAAGTAAAAATTGCACTCCTGCAAGCGAGCCGTACTCATCGGCATCAATGTTGACGGTTTTATAAGCTCCGAGATAATGTCGAAAAATGGTAGTCGTTTAAATTCGACGTCAGGATGTACTGGATAGTTGTTAATATTTGTAGTTGGCGCAGAAATAGTGCGTTGTTGTGGTTGGTATTGTGCTGTATTGTGGTAGGTCTGCTGGTACATATTCTGCTGCTGGCAGTAGGTCGCCGCTGCAGTGGCCGAGCGCGTTTGCTAAATCGAAACATTGAGGTTATTTCCATTCATAGATAGAGTTGCAAACAGTACTACAAAGAAAAGTAATATATCGTAACTTACTCTCACTGGATGTGATCTTGCGTCCATATTAAATGGATTCACAGCAGCGCGGGGAATATTTGCTGAATGTTGCGGCATGGTGGGTGAAATTCCACCGGTCGGGGTAGTTGAAGGTGAGGTGCTCGGTATAGGATTCAAGGAACCGTTCTGTCTGAAAGTGAAACAGTGCATGTATTAGGGTATGTATCTTGGTTACTTGTCTAGTTCGATGTCTCCACTAGTTTTGATACTTACTGAATGGTTTTGTACAACTCGCGAATTTTCTGGTGTACAGACGTAGATCGCACGCGCAGCAATTCGAGCGCTCTCTGTTGCAATTCGGTTTTGCGTCCGGTTTTGTTGCGCCCGGCGAAGCCCAATAGCATTTGCAATTCAGAAACTCGGAACGTAACTAGCATACTCTGTAACACAAACAGTCAAAATTGACGATCACAATCAATCAAACACACAAGCTGTGCGTCGTGATATGCAGACACACTGACCCGCAGCTCGTCGATGTTTTCGGACATTTCCCACGGCGATTACGCTGGCCCACCGGAAGAACTGTTTGTTTGTGGTACATTTATTACAACGCTGATAAACAAACAACGCGCGATGGCAAGAAGTATTTGGGCGCGCACGAACGCGGAGGTTAACCTAGCTAGGCTAAGCGTTCAGCTCAACCAAGTTCATTCGCATGCAATGCGCCGGAACCCTTTTCGGAAATTAAAAGCACCGAGATAAACGAACAATCATTCTCTCGTTGGGACGAGACCAACTTCGATACTTTTTCTGACAAACACAAGAAAAAAATGGTCGCACTGTTCGCAAAACACGGTAAACGGGAACCACTCGATGGGGATCCTCTAGTAACGCTCCATTTTCCTAGGATAGGAAAATACCGTTTTGCATTATCGCGCCATCTATTGAGTTATATATTAAAAATCTAGAAAAACTAGTTTTTTTGCATAAGAAAATTAAAGAGGGTGATTTTATCTATAAAACATAAAGATCTGAAGAGATAATATCAAAAGAAAATAACTTTAAATTTATTTGTGACAGAATAATAAGGCGACACCTGTGAAGTTAAATATGAACTAAATATTCGAGCTTTTTCGTGATAATTCGCACAATGACGAGGAATAAAATGTATGCAAAATAAAGTATTTCTTCGGGATATACCACAGATTATTATACTTTATTCTCCTTGTATATGTATGACCATCGCCTAGAAATATAATGTATTTGGTCAAACTTATTTCTAATGTAAAGTCACGCATGCGTTATAAGTAGAACTGACGTTCTCTCATTTCTTTTACTCCGACGCGTACCCACTATCGTCACAATAAAAGAAACCATCAGTAAAGAAATATGTGTTAGGGAGACTTGAATTAGGTAGGCATTATTTAATTAAGTAGACAAATGCAATAATAAATAATAAGAAATCACATTGCACAGTTTTATATTTAACATAAAAATTGGATATAATAAAATTGACAATCAACATATAAAAAGATTTTAGGTCAGTTTTATTGAATGTGCAGCCGACACCGAAATGTAAAATGGCATTTTGAAAATATTTATATTTATTGAATTTGATAAGAATTCATATCGCAATGTACTTGAGGATACTTTCTAACAAGGAATTCATTCATTGAGAAGAACATATTCTCATAATCCACGTTATTTACTTCTTCCGTATTGAATTTTTCTTCCACATGCATTGGATCGACGCCGTCGTTTGCAATTTTAACTTTTGTTAGGGTATCTGTAGCTACTTCTTCTATTGTATCAGGCATCTCTGCCGCAGTACCATTAATAACTTTATCTTCCATATCAAAGCAGCACATACTATCTCGTAGCGAAACAACTCTGTGATAAGCAGCAAGGACGCCAGGTGTGGTTACCTTTCGGATTACAATGTACTGACGTTTGCTGAGTCGAGCCTTTTTGAGTAAAGTCAACGAATCTATCTCAGGAAGTTCAACGCGAGCAACAACTGGTGCCGTCAGTCGGTGCAACATCTTCTTGGCTGCATCCGGATCGGCAAGGCAAGCCCTGATTAGGTGGATAGCATGATAATTACGTTCCTCTCGTAATTTCGTGCATAGAGCTCCAGCTAGTAAACCCAAGGGGTGCTTCTCGCGTAGTACTTGAGACCGTCGACGTAAACTTCTCTCGGAGCAATCTATGGCCGACTTTCTAGGCCTACCTTGAATTTTGGATGACACTTTAGGTTTTTCTTTAGTTGGTGCTTTAATCATTTCATCGTCTTCCATAGCCTCTGTGGTTTTATCAGATTTTTTTGCTTTGCTTTTATTTGTTTTCTTAGATTTATCTGGACGTTTCGCTGGAGCTTTCTTTTTATTTTTCGGTGATTGTTTACCGTCTTTTTCAGAGTTTTTCTTAGTCTTTTTCGGTTTAGCAACTTTCTTTACCTTTAGTTTTGCAAATTTTGTAGATTCTTGCTTAATACTTTTCTTTAGCCTTTGTTTCGCGGGCTTTTTAATCGATTCATTCTCATCAGCAAGAGGATCTTCTGTATTTACGCCAGCAACGACGCTGTCTGCATTTATATTATCAACTGCTGACAATTCTTCCAAATTTACAGGTATTTTTTCTTCCACTTCTTCAGCATCAACAATTTCTTCTGCATCTCTCTTATCCAGTACTGTAGATTCTCCCAAGTCAGCAACTTCATTAATCGCCTCAGCAGCATCACATTTTTGCTTTGTTAGATCTATGTTACACCATTTTTCCGGAATTTTGAAATCCTCTATCAGCCAGTCAGCATTAACTTTTTCAAACTTTTGATGTGATTTCGCCTGCGTCCATTTTCGAAAGTAATCATTGAAGAAGCCGATTAAATAGCGTGGAAGATGATATTGTTTCTTGCCAATGACATTGTATTGTTCTATGATGTAGTCTATCACAATCTGTCTTTTTTCCTTTCGATATTTACAACCAATCATTTTCTGGTGTAATTGCATTCTGGTAACCATTTTGGTCAAGTTTACCTGTATCAAAGGAAATTTTAAAGGTTAGATAAGGCTTTGTTCAAAATTATGTAAATTACAAACAAAAAATATTAGAATGCCGAGTAGGCTCGGTTTATAACAGTGGAAGATGTTGAAGGGAAGAGTCTAAATGATATAAAATTACCGGATTTGTGGGAGACAATGCTTTTTTGAACCTAGCACGGTTTTTTGTTAGTAATTGGCGTCCTATGTTTGAAACGTTGCCTATCTTATTGTAATTTTTCGATAAATATTGAAATTTTAAATTTTGTGATTTTATAACGTTATATACTTTACAACGTGTTTATATGTAAAAGGAAATATTTAAAATAGGGTTCTAAAATTGGTTATGCTACGCTTTTTAAAATTTATCTTTAAAAAAGTTTAGTGTATGAGAAGTTGCCTATTGTATTAAATAAGATGATACAAGCTCATATAAATGACAAAGTGAAACTATTAGAATATCTAGTTGGCTTACTTTATAATAGTTGGTATTGGAAATTATTATGTAAATGTTATAAATTTACCGGATTTGTTGGACTATTGTTTTTTTTTCAACCTACGTCGGTTTTTGTTACTAATTGGCGTTTGTAATGTTGCCTAATAATGCAAGTTTTAAATTAAAATCCTATCATTTCAGATTTTTGCTGCAATTTTATAACATTATATACTTTATTACGTATAACTCTTTAATAGGGAAATATTCTAAAACTAATAATACTCGACTTTTTAATTTATTTTTTAAATAAGGTATGAAAAGTTGCCTATCGTAGTATTTATTACAAATTTGTATAAATAGTGCAATTTAATTAAATTTTGGAAAACAAAACGTAGTCGTAGCTTTAAATCTGCTTTCATTGCACTTTGCAAATAGGCACGAGAAAGTATGAGAATCTATATTCGAGTATTTTCCCCGTCAAGGTTAAACTACAGCACCCCCACTTGTATGATTAATTTTATTCTCCAATGTGTTGTGTCCGCGAAGTGATCGTTGAACTACAGTGGAAGACACAACAACTAGTATTGTCCTTTGCTGTGTGTTCGTTTACGATCTGGTCAACCTGCTGTTGATCGCCGATAAGTGATTATTCGTGTCGCATCGAAGGAACAGGGACAAAGGCTTCGCATCGATTCCAGCCGCCTGGCTTTCGCCGCGCGCATAATCTCATCAACGTTTATGCAACTGTGCAGCCATCATCTGTGCGAGCATCCGAGGCGGCAGCAGTAGCAACGAAACCGCAACGAAAAGGGACTATTTATAAAACGACGATCGAGCGATCCGCGCGTCCCGTACGCGAATTTGTGTGCTTGATGGGTCTGTGAAGCGACCTTCACCCATTTTAATCGCGTGCGCCCGAGAGCCCAACCCGACGACGCAGCGCGATGTCGAAATTTACGCCGATCATCCCCACGTACAAGCTGGTCATCGTAGGCGGTGGCGGCGTTGGAAAGTCGGCGATAACCCTGCAATTCATTCAGGTATCTTTCCCATGTTATCAACGAAGGCGATTTTTGTAGATGCTTTAATTGATATAGTTTCAAATTCCGTTTAGCTGGCATATGCAGGTTGTTAATGTGGGATGTGCCCATGGGTTTGGCCTTCAGCTGTCTTTATTTGGCGAGGAATTGCGTGAGATAGCCTTGTGCGTAAACCCACACAATTTCAGCTCAAGAGATTAGCATAATAGGTTGTTTAAATATGTTCTTGTCAAGATTCGAAATGGATTTGTGATTTATGAGTTGGAATTCTTTTTTAGAGTTTCTTCGCTCCGGATTATGATCCTACTATTGAAGATTCCTATACAAAACAATGCGTTATTGATGATATTCCTGCTAAGTTAGACAGTAAGTATAAGTTGAATTTCATTTCTTAAGATTCTAACTTTGTGTGGATTGCATTTTATTGACAGCACATTCCTATGTCAATTCCGAATGTTGCCATTAGGTGGTGTCACAAAAGTATTGATATTTATTGGTAGCGATATTTGAGGTATCGATAAAAAATAATATAAATAGTTGGTATTTATAGATTTTCGGGTATCGCTACTTCAAAACGTTATTCATCCATATATCCGGTATTCATATTTTATTTTGATACTTATCCAAATTTCGGATATCGATCTGTTACGAAACTTTTACTACTGAACGATCTCCTTGCCATCTGCAAGTGAACACTATAAGCATCTCAAAAGATCCCTATCATTGAGTCACTTTCGTCAAACATTGAGAATATTCAGATCACCAAACTTACAGGAATTAATATGTTTATTCGAAATGAATTATTTGATTAATTTGGAAATCTAACACCATGAACGTTTGCCGATTCTTTCAGTACGGATAAGTCTCGATATTTTTTTAACATATTGAAACCCTGAATCATGACTCGTTGGAATTGTTGCAGTGACAATTTTGACTACTTTTTTGTTAATTTAAACGCCTTTTTTGAAATATATTTTACAAAGTTTTATTTTAGAATATTTTTTATTTTTATTTATTTATATTTTAAAGGTTAGAATTTTCACCTTTTTTTCCAAAAATGTAGTACCCGATACTATTTTCAGTTTTGCGAAACCCTTTTGTCAGGGCGTGTAGAAACCAATCTCTTTCAAGGTCGAAGGTGTAACATGTTCTTCTCTAAATTATATTTTTTCTGGAATTTGGTTTCTTAATGTATTCTTACTGGCTATTTAACCAAATAAACATACGTTTTTTTGCTACTTATTTGTATGGCTTCAAAATTAGATCACTTATTGCGTTTCATTGATAGAAAATATAATTTTTAACTTGCAGTATTGGATACTGCTGGTCAAGAAGAATTTAGTGCAATGCGAGAGCAATATATGCGCTCTGGCGAAGGTTTTCTACTCGTCTTTGCCGTCACAGAACGTTCCAGTTTTGAAGAAATGTACAAATTTCATAAACAAATCCTCCGCGTGAAAGACCGAGAAGAATTTCCAATGCTTATGGTTGGAAACAAGGTAAAAACGTAAACACAATATTCAAATGAATTTTGTCTAATTATATCTTACCTCAATTAAAGCTGGATTTAGATCATCAAAGAGTCGTACATCGCGAAGAGGCCGAAACCCTTGCCCGCCAATTGCGGATACCATACATCGAGTGTAGTGCCAAGAAGCGCATCAACGTCGACAACGCGTTCGAAGAGCTGATTCGCGTCGTGCGACGGTTTCAGCTCAATGATCGCCCACCGGCGAAGCTGTCGCATAGCAAAAGCAAGAAGAAGAAGTGCTGCCTGATATAAGGGCAGCTGACACACCGTTTTGTGTGCGACGAATACAGAGCTTTAAGTGTAATTGTATCGAAAAGTCGATCAGCCACTGCTTTCGAGACGATTTTAGTATTTACGATTTTACTACATCACACACTCTTACCGTGCAGCTATATAACTGTTTAACAAATTGCCAAAAATCAAAACAAACAAAAAACATACACATATACTCACAGCGTGCACAAATTTACAATAAACCTACGCGAAATGATAGACTAACTAATTATGTCGCAACTATACAACTATGCACGTGCATTAACTGAAACAAAGTGGCGTTTTTATGTATATCTGAAACACCAATCTAAAGTAACAAATAATTTTATTTTTATATATAACTATATTATATATTAATGTGTGGACGTAAACTATTACACATTTTACTACTAGGCGGATAATGAATCGGGATGAATATTTTTCTATGCGCACTATCGACGAATATCGATTGGACGCAGGACGGCAGACGATTTGTCACGCACACTGCCAAAAACAAATCATTTAGACACGCATGAAACACCTAACACACAAACATATTGTTGTCAATTACTAATCGTATCAGAACGTCATAAGGTTGCCTAACGTTTGCGGATTTTGTAATCCTATAACAATGGTGATTGGTTGGAGAGCTATTTATGGAACAATTGTGAGGTTCAACGTCTTCCTGTAATTGTTTTGCGCGCTCTCGAGCGCGAATGAGTGTCTTGTTGATGTGTGAAAAACGATCTGTATGTTCCATGTTCGGATTTGGTTTACTAACATTTGTTTGGGGTTCGTTTTCATTGAGGTTGACGAATGGAAAACATCTATTCACGTTACATGCTCGAATGTCGAATAATAAAGTGCATAAATAAATGTGTCATAACCAGTTGTTTACGATATTAATTTTTATACGTTTCTAGACTCGACAAATGGAGAATGAATTGCCCCTAGTTAAATTTTTATAAGAAGTTATGTATGTAAGCTTAAAAGCGAGGTTCATTAACGTGAAACTCATTATTTTGGGAAAAGGAATTACGTGCGGAAATTGGATTTCAAATAATGTTATACGTTTCGAAGGGCTTATTAATTAAACATGTATTCATTACCAATGTATACATTTGCGATAACCTAAATAGCACCCAATTAGGGGTTACGTTTATTATTTTACAATTTATGGGATATTGGTTAACTTTTATTTTTACGCAAGTTAGGCGTTTCGCGCTAGAATGCTTTTCGTGGAAATTGTTTTTACCTAAATCCACAAATATCGTTAAAACTCGGCATTGATAATTGACCTAAGCTAGGTTCATTTTTTCCTGGTTAATGTGTAAAACAGATGAATAATTAAAACGTTGCAGTTCGCCATTTGCCACCTCTGGCACAGCGTGGTAATCACACACATGCTGAGAACAAGATTTGTCTCTCCGGACCATGTCCTGAGGAAACACTAATTTGGGAGAGACTAAATAAATGAAATCCAGCTAGGAAATATTTGACTAACAATTTTATTATAAAATTATAAAAACATCATGTGATCGAGATATACACGTTACTACAATGCAAGTTCCCACATTGATGCCTAGATATACATTAAAGCTTAATTGTAGTAACACTTCACCTACAAGAATCTATGTACACATTATTTAATCCATACAAGAATATTTTGTAAGACGTAATTGCATAATTTACGGCCGTATTGAGTCCACACTCATGTGGGTTGGTCACAAATACACTTATACACATTGGGCTGCATACGTGGGATCTACACGACACAACTCTAACCTAGTCTGTTCGTTAAACGCTTTTAACGGGAGGTTAAACATTAACGGGTTTGTGAATATCGAGTTGCTCCGGTTTTTCGGAACCGCTTTGCCATCCGGAATCAATGGTGACATCGCTATGACTGCTCTGACCACGCGTTTCCTCCTCACCGCCACTGTGAGTTTCGTTATAGAGTAGGCCAGCTGAATTTGTACCCAAGTTTTTCATGAGGTTTGAAATTGAGACGTTACGACGCTGCTGATTGCTAATTTGTGGAGCAAAATAGTTTTGCGCATAGGTTAGGCCTGAAATCGTGGTTGTGAGATTGGAAGAGGTTCCCGGAATAGGGCGATACCCTTGTGTTTGCTCTTGGATAACTTCATATTGCGCATCAGGCGCGAGGAAGCTTTCATCATCATAATCGGTCACACATCGTTCAGAAGTCGGAGTAACACAGTCGTCAGTGGTTTCTGTCATTGGAGTTTGGACTGAAGATGCCAAACTGTTACATGAAATATCTTTTGGGAGTGCAGTGGAAGTGCTTTCAACTGGGAGAGGTAATGGAAGACGAGAACGTGTTGAGAGTCGGATTGCGTGTGCAACACCACCTGTTGGTCCTGGGTAAACTTCTAGTGCATCTTCATTCGGATTATCAGCCCGTTTCTCAGTTGCTTCGTCGTATAACGATGAATCTTGACCATCGTTTCGAACTGAAATGTTACAGCAGCTGGATACATCTGCGAAGTAAACTTCCGACTCTGTGGGTTCCAATTTTTGAGGGCTAGCCTCTTGTTTTTGGAAAGCTGCATTTTCAACACCTTGAAGACGTGGTAAAAACCTACAGTTTTCGTCCTTCACCTCGGTGGCCTGTTGAAGTGTTGGTAAATTTGGCTCGTGATAATTATGTTCCTCCTCTTTTGGAGCATCTTCTTCGAAAACTGCTTTCACATTCGTGCGGCATGCTGGAATTGGTGCTGCGTTTTTCATGGAAGACATATCCATTCTCTTCTTCACTTTACGAATTGGTAGAGTATGCGAAATTCGTTCGCCATTACTGGAAGTGTCAGTATGATCATTACCATCATTTTGATGATATTCCACCTCTCCGGTATTTTCATAGTTATCTTTATGTCGCGATCGACGTTCTCGAATCTCTCTCTGAAAATCCTGCAAATTCCGTAACGACTCTTCATTCATTTGACAGTGATTCTCGTGCGTATGGTGATGGTGTTGATGTTGGTGAACGTGATGATATCTCGCTGGAGAGCTATGTAAACCTCTACGAGCAGGTGAGTTTGGATTGGAATACGGTGGCGGAGGTCCCCAAACGTAAACCCCGGGAGGATTGCGATCTAAAACGCTATAGCTCCCTGTGGACGAGACAGGGTTACCATCTTCTCGATTGGTAAAGCCGTACTGACTGTCAGCACTGGAGGCTATCCCTTGATAAGTCAGCGAATTTTCCCTGGGTGAGTCCTGAGGTTGATTACGGGACCATGGGAGGCGACGCCAATTCCAACCGCTTGCGATTCGACTCTCGCTCGGCATATCTTCACCCGGATTTGGTGAGTAAAAATTTCCAACGCGTCCCGGGGTCCAGAAACGCTCGCCACTATCCCATGGATAAACCTGTGGTGGCGCAGGAACGATTTGGGGATAGCGACATTCATCGCAACAGCTGCAATAGGTCGGCGCCGGCATTGGTGGACCACGCATTGAACTAGGTGCACTCGCAGGTGGCGCACCATGTTGTTGATAGAAAGAGCGGCAGCGCAGTTCTAATTGTTCCCAGTACATCTTCTTCCTTTCATGGCTAGAAAAAAACAAGTTTATTATTCCCCTCAACTTTTTGGGTATCATCTTAAAAACCTCAAAGGTTAGGCTTACCTCAATAATTGATAAACCAACATGCAGGAGAAAATGCAAACTAATATTCCACTAACAGACAGCCCAAACATGGCCCTCAGACAAGTATAGAGTGCGCCGTGAATCACTTCGCAGTCAGGTGTAGAGTCGAAAACGAAACGCATGCCTTCATCAGTCTGAGGATGAGCCTCCAAAAGTACAGAGTAACAGGTACATGTCCGAGTCTTCTGTGTATAGACACATTCACGTAATGTTTGTAACCGATTCATGTGAATAACCGTCGTTGTGATGGTTACCAGAACACATGTAAGGGCACAGACCAAACAGCAAACACCACAGACTTTCAACTAAAAATAATTAGCCATCAAACAATGCACTTCAATCTCCAATGAACAACTTACAAGATAGCTGTAGCGGTTCTTCCTTCTTGCCAAACTCATTACACACAATCCAGTCAGAATTAACTAAAATATAAAATTAATATTATGCCCAATTTCCTGAAAATGAAAGAAATAACTTACCATCGTAGCCGGTACAAACGTGGGTATAGTTTCGAAGTAACCCAACGTGGAAGTATACGAACGGAGCAGAAAGTATACAGCAAGAAAGAGCGCCCCGAGGATGGTGGCCAAACCACCACACGCACAACACCAGAAGACATATTTTCGTATCCGTCCTCCGCCTGGACTTGCTGTGAATCAACACCACCATCAGTATTCAGTGGATGACACAAAGAACGAAATTAAAGAGTAAATTGCTACCGGTATTAATCGCATATGGAAGCGACTGAATGGGCATCGATCCCACGTGCGGCACATGGTATTGCACCACCTGCATCACGGGATAACCGTGCATTTTACTGCCGTGGTGGGTATTTGTTTCTTGTTAGAACTATCACAACGTTTTTGCTGGCGATTTGGGACTAGGACGCTGGTGAATATACGTCTTCACAGGACGCAGGACTACAGCTTCATGGATATAATACAGGTTCGTATTTGATTGTTAATTATACTTATTTCAACTTGTTTATTTCAAGTTAAGAAGGCATTCTTGGGTACTTATAATTTTAGAATAATGATATTTGTATATTCAAATGTTAGGTAATTTGTAGTTATTCTGAAAAGTTGCGTTTTTTCGGGGATATTAAAATACGACTCTGTAGGTTGCTATAGTAACGAAGGGTCTTTCTCTCGAAATATCGATAATTCACTGCTATGCGCGGGCAACAGGCACCCTGTTTGCTTTGGTGGGGATTAAATTCAAAAGTTTCCCTTTTTATCTGCACTTACAGAACAACTGATATTTTTCGGAAGATAGAGAGCAAAACTATGCTCTGAATTGTAACGGTGCTAGATATTTCTCCATTAAAAAGAAAAAGGCATGATAAAAAGATTTGCGGAAGTATATCCTTAAATGCATTGTGTGAGTATTTTGTAGATTTGTATTGAAATATTCTAAGCATACCTGAATAAAGCTAATGACCATAGTAGTCGATGATCGGTAAAATCTAATAAAAAGTTTTAAATGTACTTACAATCAACATGTCGATATCGTCTCCTCAAACTTCCATCATATCTCGGCCGTGGTGGAGGTCGTGGCGGCAAAGCTGGTGGAAGTGGACTAATCTCAATACGATCATCTGCTTCAATCTTGCGCTCCTGCTCCGGCGCTACGGTCTCAGCATCACTAGCGTTCTGCAGATGGCACGTGCAGTTTACAATCGCTTTAGGAGGCGGTTGAACGGGGGCATGCACGTGTACATGCACTTGACTAATGGCGTGCGTGTGAGCATGATTGGCGGTTGGTGGGGCCACCCCCGCATGTGGGAAATGCGGATGCGGCGGATGAGCCGGATACTGCATCGACACCGGTGAGATTCGATCACGGTCGCGCTCCGATTTGCTGATCTCACCGCCACAACTGCAGCTGATTGTGTCCGATTGGTAGGCATGATCAAGAGGCGATGGCTTGTGATCCGATGGCGATGGTGAAGACATTTTTGTAGATTGTTTGCTTTACACTGATCACCTTACATCTGTTCCAAAAATATTACGATTCTTTACTTGACTCAAATTGAAACGCCATGTAAGAATGGTGGTTACTATTAGACTGAAGAATTTTGAGTCCCTGGGGTGGCTTTTAGTGGTTCTAGTGGGTGGGGATTTTGGTAACTTTAATGCTGGTTTCACACTCGTGATAATCGTACCTTGCCGTCCTTTGTAAAGCGTTTTGTAAAGATTTGAAGCAGGTAGACGATAGTAAAATATATACGCCTTCAGGTAGGTTAAACCTTCGTGCCAAAGGTAAAGGTTTCCAATTATCTGGTGCGTATTTTAGTTTTTCTGAAAGGAGAATATCTATTTCACAACATTTTACAAAAGGTGCGTTTCACGGTGTTTTGGTCAGTTTGAATTTAGTGCAGTTTTTCTATCGCGTGAGAATTCGACTTGGGCGGAGATTTATGCATAGAAAGACACCATTCAAAAACACACATTTGAAAGTGATTTTATCTGTATAGCACCTGAAGAAGAAAATATTCGAAATCATTGTTCGGTGGTAAAAGTATTGATACATCAATTTTCGAAGGGCTTTGTAGCATCACACATCGATTATTCGGAAGCTTTCCTTCTTCACGCTTCAGCAATTTTTCACAATTGCCTAAACTGCAGAAGTGAAGTATGCGAATTTTGGGGCAGGTGGTATTTTTGTAAGTTTTTGAGAAACGTGGGACTAAAATTTCAGGAAAAATTTACATATTTTGAAAAATTTTCTTCCAAAGTATGTTTTAAATACTTGGGAGTGTGGATAATTTCCTTTTACCTTTATTTTTAAAATCTCGTCTTCATTATCAGAGCAATAGATCCAGCTTTGCGAATAATCTTATCAACATGAATAGGTATCGATATATCGGGGGCGTTATCATTATTTTATTAATTATTGTATGCAGCACTTTATGTGGTATTTTTGATGACGTACACATTTCTAGATGGCGATACTGGCTAATTATCGTAAAATATCGATATTCGACTTTAGATATATTGAAAATTGAGAATATTTGTATTTCGCCACTATCTCACATGCTTATATATTTAAAAATGATTACTTCTAGTTGATATCTCAACTGATATAAAAAAATAAGAAAACCGGTGTCAGTTCTGATTTGGTTTTGATACGGTACCGCTTTTAAGTGGCACTTAACTGCATCTTCCTGCACCATCCGTGGGTGAAACGCATATTAAAACCACGCACCAGATGAAAAGGAAATAATGAATAAAACGAGCAACGGCCCGGCACGCAGATGTAAAGTGAAAGAGTTTGAGACGCAAATGCCCAAAGCAAAAGAGGTACGCGAATAGGTCATAGCGTCACATGCGCTCCTTACTAATATCCTCCATGAAAAACAATGCTACAAACTGATAACCAACACAATGCCTCCTTACGCTAACATTGTTTGGAAATTACCTTGTAATTGCCACGAAATGATCTTAATCCATAAAAGAGCACCATTATTAAGTCACATTTTAGAATTATTAAATTTTAAACAAATTTAAGAGCTTTTATCAATATTTTCAATATCAATATGTTATCAATATGTTTAGAACGACTATACTGCAAAATATTCTGAAGCACTATGAATATAGTTTAATCCTCTGGTGTTTATCGCCGGTTTGATGCACAATTATTCCGTTTTGCACAGGATGTAAGTGTCTTTGCGATGGCTGCCACCAAGCAAGCTGAGCGGTCAGTTGAACGCGTTGAACGGTATAAACCGGGCGTTGAAAGAGCGTCCGCGGTCGGTTCAACCGCAGGCGGCAATGCAAAGAATGAGAAGACGCCGCGTTCGGCTCAAGAAGAATCGAGAGATGCGTGCTTATGTGCTAGTGTTAGTGGCGGCCGTTGAAGAAGAAGGCTGTGTGTCGGTGCTCTTTGCGTAAACCTTGGCGCTGCCAGAGGCGCACGCTGGAATGCGGCTGCCCCACCGTGGTAACCACCTCTTTTACATCATGGGCACTTCGAACGGTCTGCAGCTGCCGTTCGGGCGCCTTGAAAAGGACTTCAATTCATTTCAAAGTACCGCCGATTTGTTCGACCCTATTGCCATCGAATTATTTAAGAATCATTTACGTGCTATTATGAGTATTTTTAATTGGAGTCGCATTGAGTTTATTTCAATGTTTAATATGTTTACAGAGGAACTCATTATAATATAATTAAATAAAACAAAATGTCTAGTACATAACTAAAGGAATAAAGAGTTTTGAGACAAATTTTTGATCTTTTTAAAATAAGAACTGGATAACATGATATCTTAGCACGCTGATCGACAATTTTCAAAAATTTCTTAGGGTATGTCTTTGTCTATCATGGCCGGACCAATTAATTTCAAAACAGATAGTTAGGCGACGTTCAGATTAAGAGCGCGCTAGGCGTGGCTTCAGAGCCTAGTAAGACAAGGTGGCTAATATATTTAAAAGGAAATGAATCGGCTGGAGGAAACGTTGCAAAAGAAACTATTACCGTTTAACAATGTATTTAAACGGACAGACAAGGCTAGACATAACCTGAAGCCGGCTATGTGAAGGGCCACTGCAGCCACTTCAAGCCTGAATAATTTGCACGGGTCGGTTTTTACAAGCTTTTTTGAGATAGCAAACATCGCCATAACAGAAAGAAAGATTACTAGGACGAAATTTTATATCAATGACAATACAGAAAATTGAAAACAAAGTCATGCCGCCGCAATTGAAAAATTGAGCTCGACAAAGCCACGCTACCTTCATAGTATGAACGACGCCTAAGCCAACTGTATCAAAGATACATGAGAAAATACGAGAAACCCGTAGTTGATGTTCTGTAAAAAACGCAATCATTCTCTCGGAGTTTGTCAACTTGTGGTAATACAAACATTGGAAATTTTAAAATTACACATTTTATGTACTTTCAGTTTGCGTAACAATTGTATAATTAAATACAAGAAAATGTTGGTTCACAAGAAAATATTCTCAACCAACAAAGTAGTTACAATAATCTACAGGAACAGTAGCGAGGAGCGCAGAGTATGATAAGTGCGTGCAGGCGTGTGTTTTTTATATCGCAATAATTATGATAATAACACGTTTAAAATGGCAAGTGCAATCGTAGATGCATCAAGTTGAAGGCCGTGCCTGCTGGCGGTAATACATTCACCCTGCGGCCACTTTAATTAGTCGGCTTTCTTGCTTTCTTGCGTTTCTCACAGCGTAACTGCAGGTTTTTACCCAGGCTTCTCTAATTTTACAGCGTCAACTTTTTTTAGTAAATATTATATTCTTTTATTGAATCGTTAAAGGACTATAGTGAAACCTGCCTGTGTACGGAAAGTCATGGGACCAACCATTTTCCTTTGTTGACAGGTTCCCACATATTCCATGAATAGATGATACTAGGAGGGGGGGGATTGATTTTTGAATATAATGGGGGCAAAAATCTTTGCTATAAAGTGGTTTGACGTAGGTTAGACATATTAAGGGGATCGGGATGGGACCTGTACCACGTAGCGGCAAAATGTGGAATTAAATCGTGAAATTCAAACTTTGTTCTAAAATATATTCTAATATGCATGTTACAGCTTGCCAGACTCAACTTTCATGAGTTATAATATCGTTTCTAAATAATCAAATGAACAACTGTCTCAGGAGTTTGAAGATATTTTCACGCTGAATCGATTGATACATGATTTATAATCCTAGCAATATGGGAAATATAAAAAAATGAAAAACCTGAAACTCGACATTTCACGGAAAAGACGTTTTTTACACGATAAATATGTCAATAATTACCCACCATTTAGGCGTAAATGTGCATATCAAAACATACTACATTTCATGAGGAATTGATCCGGGCAAGAATAGACATTCTATAACATGCAGATTAGAAAATATTTTCGCATTTTACCGCTACATGGTACCGGTCGGATCCGGTCCTCTTAACTTAACTATAAACATAATAATCTGTACAGTTAATGAAAACATAATATTACAAGTTATATAAATAGTCATGGACTGGAAATATTCTATATTAGGAAAATACCTATTTATTAATAACAAATTTGAATAAAACTACTAACAATTTAAAACTCTGACGAATGTTTTAAATTCTATAGGTTCTGAATACGGTCCTGTCGAAACTAACCTACAAACGTTTAGATACAAACGCGAATATTTAAAAACATTTGAATACGTTTAGATCACAGATCATATCCACCACAGATTACTATTACACAAAGAGCTAGCTGCAGTGAAAAATGAAACTTGAAATAAAACGTAGGAAAATTCATGATGTAATGGAATCAGTGGAAAATGATGAAGATAAACGAGCTGCTGCTATTGATTTCGTACTCAAGAAACTGAAAATAAAGCCCGATGACGAGCGCAAAAAACGTATTTCCAAGCATCTCGAAACAACATTTTTTGCACATTACTTTCGCCGAATTAGTACATCTAAAACTGCAGATGACCAGCGAATCGCTCAGTGGTTAGATGTCGATTGTACAATCCCTGGTTCGTTACTAGAGAAATCAAAACCGCCACCACCACCATCGCCATCCGAGCCTAAAATCAAGAAAAAGCAAGGTCGGCCAGTAAAAGCATTTGAGGACAGTTCCGTAAGATCAAAAGGAAGAAAATATAAGGAATTGACCTCTGGCAATTCTTTGGAAATCCTGAAATATGCGGTTACTGGAAAACTACGTGAAGAGGGTAATTTAAATGCCGCAAATCTAATTAAGGAGATTTTAAGTTCGCCGTCAAGGGCTAAAGAGATGTGGACCTTATGGAAGACTCCGGAAAAACCACATATACAGCTAAGTGATTTACTATCTTTGGAGTTGATGCAGAACGCAAAATTGAGTAAGAGACAATACATAATGGCGAGAGATATTACAATGAAAGGCACGCTGGGTTCGTATGGCAAAATACAGAAATTGAGGCACAGTGTTTGTAATTTTGAGATTGAAAAGGAGCGAATTCTTGCTGAAACAACCTCAGTCACTGCAGTAGAGGAGAAAGTGCCAGCACCTGTGGAAGTTCCTTGTTTTGTGCAACCTATTAATCCTGAACCTTTGCAGTTAGATTTTAATAATACTCATATGTTTTTCACAATAAACTGACTTCCTTGTTTCATTTTTGAATTATTGCATTTAATTTCTTTTATTATTTTTTTAATTTAAACAAACATGTATATTTCTAACACACTGGATGTGAAGAATAAAAAGTATCTCCATATTTATATTATATAAAATTATATTAAGATATAATATCAAATATATACAATTTGCCATAATTAATGGTTGATTTTTGTATTTAAAATAATCTGTTACTTTTGACAAAACTTTAAAATTTTCAGCTTCTTAAGAGAGGGGAGTGTAAGAGGCTACGATAGCTAGCTGACATTGATACATCAATTCTAATTAATCACACTGCAACAGAAATTTCAATCTAAATTATATCATTCTATAATCTAATAATAAATAATCTAAATTCAATACGTTGTTGAATAACTTCCTTATGTGTATATTATTTTTATGGGATTAGATGCATAATTTAAACATAATTTCTGTCGAAATGTATGCTATGCAACTTTCAAGACACATTACTTGGATGTACTTGAAGAAAATATAATGAAAATTCGTTAGTGAGTTGATTACTTAATCACGAATAGATTTGTCCCTGATTTGATTGTAATATTTCGATGAAGTATTTGGAATTAACCTGATTTGATAACAATTCGCTGACAAGGTCCAACAGTAGGCAATTAAAAGTACACTAAATTTGTTATTACATAACCTAGGCAACAGAACATGCAAAATAACAATTTTACCTAAATATAGAAAAATGAAGCAACTGCGCTTTAATTAATCATATCCAGCACCGCTATTTATTATCATTCTCAGATGTATAGAAGAATGCTTTGAAAAACATTCGTTTCATGAGTGGTACAGATTATGCCTCGTTCAGACTGCGTTCGCAGCGATTCGCCATGATATAACAATCATTGATAAATAGAGGCTTTCAAATCGTCAGGGCGGTGCAGTGGTACCGACATATAAAATACTTAATTTAAGTCATCCAAGTGCATTAAAACAAGATCATTGTGCACCCTTCATTAAGATGAGTACAATAGTTATTTGAACTGAGCTTTGTACTATTATTTTCAAGAATTGTACTTCTTAAAAAAATCTTTCATATTCCTCGAAAGTACTTATTTTCGTCAGTTTGTACGCAATTGTACTGCATGGTTCCCCGTGTGATTATATGGCCGAAAAAGGAGGGTTTTCTTTTTGGCCATTCCCGGACAAGGGTTGGTTGGGTCACTCCTTACTAGTTACATGTCCATAAAATGTATTTTGAACCAAAAATTGTACGCTCACAGTAACGAAAGGGCACGTTTTTTTGAAATACTGCAAAGAAAATGCCTTTACCATTGGCGGCATTTTCAATTTAATCCATGAAGTCGCGTAGCGCGATGCGAGTTGGGTTTGAAAGGGACCTTAGCAAGTACTAATGGAAGGGCGCAGCCGCAGCAACCGAGAATACAAGCGATAGTCATCTGTCAGTCTGGCTCGCTCTCCCGAAACGTCAAAATATGTAAGCAACGCGAGTTTGCTTCGTGTGTCACTATTTGTTATTCAGTGTTGTGTTTGGTGAACTTTTACATTTAAAGTCGCTACGTTTCTGCATTCGCAGACGCGGAGAAACTCCACAAATAATCGCAATAGACGCGCAAACATCGACAGCAGTGGGCCGCCAATGATGCCCCAAACTCGACGTGATCCCATGTAGCCCGCATTCGCAATGTATTTCCCGATCGGTTGGCCGAAAGTTTTAAAAATCCCTGACTTGGGTGACACGCGCCTCAAGCAGGTCACATCGAACCGAGATCGAATCCTCTTTGCAATCCTCACAGACGACGCACTAGCGATTTGGTTCTGTAAGGTGAGCTCCACACCCCCTGCTGCACCTTTTTTTTCGGTGTCCCTATTTTCTAGCAAGAATGTAAACAATAATGTAGGACACCAGAGCTGATATAAATCCTCCCAGATGCGTGTGCATATTTAATTAGAGAGAGTTATGTCATTCTCGTGGGTTTAACTGTATGCTAATTGAATTATTTGTGTTTTGCAGCCATGTGTGCCGATTGTTGTGCACCGCAGATCAAAAGAATCGTTAGAGAAACTGGGAACAAATATTTTAGTAGAATGGAAACCTGATTCAAGTAAACTGGTTTTAGTTGTATGTATTTTTAACAAACAAATGCATAGTTTTATTGTTGAATTCATAAACTTTTATGTTGTAGACTTCAGAGGGACATTTACTATTTTATAGTTTAGATGTTATCTCTGATCAAAAGGGACTTTATGTCCAAACCGACTCACCGCATGCAAATCTTAGGCGGGACAGTGCGGAACTTTTTATTAAAGAAATTATTCCACCTTTACAATTATCCCTGGTGAGTATTTGCATTTTCCCAGCGTTTATGAAGTGTTGTACTAACAGTATTTTTTTACACAGAGCGAGGAATCTATGGTGTGGGATGGGAAAATTACGAGCATTGTGTGTATTACAATGACGGAATTGATGGTCGCTACGAGTAATTCGCATGTGCTGCGTTATCGTTGGGACGGTACGCAGAATCGCGATTATAATTTAGATTTAAGACGGATTCCGTTCTGTATCAATCAACAAGTATCTAAAGGTAAATTCCTATTGGTTTATTTTTATCTATTGTCGCTTTGCACCATTTTAAATATGCATTTTTACATTCCGGAACTATAAATACATTTCAATGGTATACAATTAGGCGAAGAGTAGTGACCTTTTTAGTTTTGGCACATTTTTAACGATTTCCGGCACAAAAAGAGAAAAGCCCAATTACTACACACTCAACTTGGAAATCATGTGTTGAAGTTTACAACTTCAATTCTTGCCCGTTTTTCTAATGTTTTTATTTCTGTAATCATTTCTGCAAACATTTAGTCACTACCCCACTTCAACAGTTTTAGTACAACTTCAATAAAATTATAATAACGTATTGATTTGCAGCTGTGCCAATCGTGGAGGAAAACACATACATTATTACAATTGAATATTCACCGCTCGTGGGTGGCTTTGCAATCGTGCTGAACGACGGACGAGCAGCGTTTCTAACGGCATCGTCTTTACGGTTTGATCCGAACGTAAGCTGTTTATCAAGCATTCGCAGCATTCCTTAACCAGATGCTAGATATAGATATATGCTGTTACCGCATTTACCGTCCACTATATGTTGATTTACTGTTTTTAGCAAGTGCAAGGAATTTGGGCGCAAGGCATCGAAGACGCGACATGTGCGAGCGTTAATCATAAATATCGGTTGATTACTTTCGGACGTGCCAAGTGAGTAATGCAGTAATTTTGCACTTCTGAATTCGTTTGTACAACTTGTAGTATTACAAAAACTTGCGACATTTCAGCTCAGAAAGTGTTGTTTATCACATTGATGAAAGCACTGGGGGTTTGGCGGTGTCTCATCATTGTGTGCTTAGTAGTAAGGATTACCCCGGTTGTCCTGGATCCGTCACCGAGTTAAAATGGACGCCAGATGGATGCGCCATGGTCGCAACGTGGAAGAATGGTGGTATTGCCATGTGGTCAACATTTGGAGCACTTTTGATGTGTTCTTTAGGTTGGGATTATGGCCTACACGTTGATTTGCAACGTGATAATCCTTTGCATGTTGCGTCTTTGGTAAATATTTAGCCATTTTTTAAATATGAAATTTAATTTTTGTCATAATTTCTGAATATTCTCTTCATTATTCAATTTTAGGAATGGGGTACAGAAGGTTATCAACTATGGATGATTCGCAAGCAATTTGCAAAAGACTCAAGTGATAACGTTGCTCGAGATACGAACGCAAATCCACTCGCCGAGGAAGTAAACGTAGAAGGAGATGAAGATGCATCATTCTCCACCGGCCTGATACAAATGGACTTTGCCAAGAGCGCGCTGACGATCAACCCGTGCATGGTAAGTGTTATTCTTATCTTTGTATGAAATCGCCGCGTGGAAATTTTGCGATCTCTTTGATAATTTTTGAACTGATCAGGATCCGTTAGCGTGAAACTTGTGTCGAAATTATAGAGTCATCAAAGTCATTTATACCTTCAAGGGGAAGATAAGCTCTTCATCAACTCGGCGGACACGCTAATTAGGATCTTCTCGGATCGAACGTCAAACAGCAAGGAGGAGAGTGTCTTCGGTGGTGATGCATCGCCAGCGTCAACGAATTCGCTCGCCGAGGGTAGACAATGGTTAGTGATACCTGTTCCGTCCACATATTCGGCTACAAATTGGCCAATACGCGTACGTATTTTGATAGTAATTTATTTTTAATATCAAATGAAAATTTAACATATTCAAATTTAACATATTTGTCTTATTTCTTACTTTGTTGCATAGTATTCCGCAATTGATCACGATGGTCAAAATATGGCAATTGCCGGGCGTACCGGCATCGCTCACTATTCGATGCTCACACGACGATGGAAGTTATTTGGGAATGAAAGCCAGGAGAAAGATTTTATCGTATCGGGTGGGTTGTTATGGTGGCGGGACTACGTCGTCCTCGCGTGCTACAGCATAATCGATAATGGGGATGAAATACGCTTCTATCCGAAAGATTGCAAACTAGACAACAAATTTGCGCAGATTGTTCGCGTTTCATCCCCAATTCTTCTCATGAATAGTCTACAAGATACCTTGGTGACGTTTGGATCCGATGGGCAGGTTGCAATTTGGAATGTTAAACAGATTGATGCAGGTTTGTGCATATATTGCATAGGAAATCAATCTCCTATATTAATTTTAATTTTCAGCCGGTAATGTTGATGTATCAAAATTACAAGTGGTCGATATATCGGCGTTGTGCGTCCATCCAGCCTGTATAGTTTCCATTACGCTCACGATGTTACGTGCCGAGTCAGGGCGTGTTCAAAATCTAAATTCTGAAAGTTTGGTGTTGAATGTGAGTGGGCGTTTGCTTTTGGTACAACGTGAGACTCGCAACGGGGGTAAATTCACGTGCTCTATGCCTACGGTACTTGCCGGCTGCGTGGAGAATGTGTGGGTGCCGGGTAGGCGGCGTGCTGATAAAGTGCACCTCACCGAAGCTCTATGGTTGTTTTGTGGTGCGCACGGAATGCGTGTTTGGCTACCGCTGTTTCCCCGCGACGGTGATAAAAGCCACACATTCATGTCGAAGAGGATTATGCTGCCGTTCCATCTACGTATCTATCCATTGGCGATCCTCTTTGAAGATGCCATCATACTCGGAGCTGAGAATGATACGGTTTTGTATACGTCGGATTCGAATTCGCCTTTTTCACTACCATTTAGTGTCCTACAAAGAACTGTACGTTTTTTTCTTGGTTTAAGTCTAATTATATTCAGGTCTTATTTTTTACAATTATTTTCTTTTTAATAGAGTCAGGTTTATCTTCATCAAATTCTACGTCAACTCATTCGAAGGAATTTGGGGTATCATGCATGGGAAATTGCACGCAGCTGCACGAGTTTACCGTACTTTCCTCATTCATTGGAACTTTTGCTTCATGAGGTCCTCGAGGAGGAAGCCACAAGTAAAGAGCCAATCCCGGATGCGCAACTTCCTAGTGTTATTGAGTTTATCATGGAGTTTCCGGTGTATCTGCAGACTGTCGTCCAATGCGCGCGCAAAACGGAGATTGCGCTCTGGCCTTATCTATTTTCAGCCGCAGGCAAGCCAAAGGATCTCTTTCAGGAGTGTATGGCCAAAGGTCATTTAGATACAGCTGCGACATATTTAATTATTTTACAAGTACGTAATTTATAATTTCGACTATTACATCATATTTTAATGAAAACTCCTTAAATTGTATAGAACCTAGAAACCTCATCTGTAAGTCGGCAGTATGCGACACTGTTATTAGACACGGCTTTAAATCAATCAAAATGGGAACTAGCCAAAGACCTCGTTCGGTTCCTGCGGGCCATCGATCCCAATGACGTGGAATCCCCACGGAATTCGATGATCATCCCAAACAAACTCAACCTCTCGCAGCCGGCAACACCAGTGTCACCAAATGCTGAGGATATTTCACTCGTGCTTGGCAATGTGCAACGCGTACGAAGTTACAGCACCTCTGTGACCCCAAAAATCAACGAGAAGAATCAAATCACGCCACTGAATGCAAGTGCGATTAGCGAGTCACCGCTCGTGCAGCGGCGTAAAAAGAGTGTACCGAATAGCTCATCCAGGAGTGAAAATCGTGATTCGACGCATAGCAATACAGCCGAGGAATTCTTCATCGACGTGATTTTACAGCGGCACGCCCGACGTCTTCTTACGCATCACAAGCTCACCGACCTTGGTTATTTCGCAGCGAATTTGGATTTTCATCTGGTCGCGTGGTTGGGCAAGGAACGCGAACGGGCTGCACGAATTGACGATTTTGTTTATGGTTTGAAACAACTCCATGAAGACTTTGCCTGGCCATACCCGATGCCGAATGGGCTGACATTGTCACCGCGCTCGCCTCCTGAGAGTCCCAACATCGATGAGAAGTTCAAGCAGTTGCACGTGGACAATAATCAAACGTCGTCGCGTGTTGGTGACTCAGGCTATATCAGTTATCAGGGTGTACCTTATACCGGATTGTATACTCCTCAAAATACACTGGAGTTGTCGTCGCAAGTGACTGAAACACCGAGTGAACCTGACAGTCCGAATACAGCAATTGATCGGAGTTCAATTAACGGTTTAATGCGACTACACGGAAAGAATTACGATTCGCTGCGAAGCAATGGTGGTGAGAAGAGGGTATTTTTGTACGATCCACCCCGAAGCATTTCTAGCTATAAGATGATTGAGACACAAATACGTGCGAATGCGGAGGATACGATGAGTACAATCAGTTCCGTTTGGGGTGAAGACAGAGAGTATTTAGCGACAAGTTGTAGTGGTGAAAATTGGGAGGTTCCTTCAACGCAAGTTTTGGAGCAATTGTCTAACGCTGGAAGCAAAGGATCACAACGAGCTGAAGTACAACTAAGGTAAAAACGTATTCAACCAAAAACTTATCATACATACAACACACTATTTTTCAGGTATTTACTACAATTATTTATGGAAGCCAGTTGCTTGGAGTGGTCGCTAGTTATCGCGGTTCTTTTACGCGACGCGTTAGCTGTTTTACGAACGGTAAATGCTGCGAAATCTCCGGATCAGTCGATTGAATCCGTCAAACGACTCAAACAAGGTCTACAAATCTTACATTATTGGACAGATACCGAATGGTGAGCAAAACACGCATTTAAACAACTTTATTTCTGCTAATTATTGTATATTTTTCAGTTTGGGTTATAAGCCTTTTATGCTAGCAATTCAGAATCAAATCTCCGTCCTGTCGACGATTTTGGCGACGAAGATCCAACATGAGCAGATACTCGAACACCAACGAGTCATCTCCGCGACTCTGAGCAAGGTATCGGTGGCACCAGCACCACGCTCACGCAAATCCAGCGCAAATCAATCAGAGAGCAACAAGGATCGCATGAGTGTAACCAGCGTCAAAGAAGAGCCCGACATGAGCCAATTGTCATCGAGCAGCGCGGATTCGTTACCCCAGGGCAAACCGTTACGCGCACCCAGCCCTGAGAGCAACTGTATCATCTCGTAAAATTTGCGTAATGGCACCTATTGTGCGCCTTTACGTCTAAATTATTGCGTTTCCTTGCAACATACACGCTCGGAAGGGATCACCAGAGAATTTTTATTTATAAATTAACATTGGTTATTCATGCACGCAACTGATTTTATTCGTTGTTTACAAATTGTACAATGGTTCGGAATGCGATAACGTAATTCTAGAAATCTATCAAATTATATAAATATTTATTTACAATTTAATTAATCAAATTCAAAGTTGCCGTTGATCTATTGACGTAATAATTGTACTTGTTTACCAGCGAATCTTTTAATTTCTAAATACCTAGCAATAGTAAATTTAAAAAAGTATAGGTCAGATCATCTATAAAGTTAGAAAACGTTTAGACGACTAAACTAATCAAACTTTATAGTAATTGTCGCAAACCAATAGATTAGCAGCAATAATCACCGATTGGAGGAGTTAGGTTTGCCTAGCGTTTGTATTTATTTTGAGCGTTGTGCAATCTTCTTCGAACAAGTCAAAGAAATTCTTGATAAATCATGGCTGATAAAAGACAATTGAAAACGCGTTTTTCTGCGAAAGGTGTGTTGGATAAAAGAGGAATATGAAACTATTGTCAATTGTGAAATGCAAGTACGTCCTTTAACAATTTAATTCATAATGTATAAAAGTAACTATAAACATGATAATAATATTTAAACTCAAGACGTGCCGAAAGGGATCTAATATGTAACTGTAATTTGTTATGGATATGTTCTCATGATTTCTTTATCCTCGTAGAGTTGGTAAAGCCACCGATGATGAAATAATACTCGCGAATTTTAGATCTAATTTCGTTGATAAACGCAATAATTCCAGATTGTATTTGATGTAGTTACTTGTTTATATAAATATTTATAACGTAATTGTATTCAGTATGGATATGTTTGTAGGCGATTGATAAACGTTTACGTTGAATAAATGTGCAATTATTTGGCGTTGAGTAAAGTAAGCATTAGTACAAAGAAGATAATGAATGAAATCCGGTCGATGCACATGCTCAGACGGATCCAGACATCTTGGACCCGACTTCTCCTGCGAACTACTTGCATTGATACTGGATAATTTGAAGAAGTTGTCTGTAAGTATACAGATATTGATATTTAACTTTGAATATTTTGTGTCAAAACGTACTGGTGCTAATTCTGGTAAAAGCAGTATTTTTTCAACAACATTGCTTTTTATAATAAGGCCAATCATGTGCGATGGTTCATAAATTCGCTTGTTTCTTGCTAAATTAATGACAATCACGCTGATTACCAAGTTCAAGATATTGGCCAGAACTAGAGCACTGTAGCGATACACTAAAAATTGAATTTAACATGAAACGATCTTTTTTAAAGAGGAAACTTACCTAAAATTGGAATTTTGTCTCGATGAGCGGGTAGTAAAATAGCCAGACAAATTGAGGCCATCACATTGAGAATAAATTGTGCCGCTATAAGGGATATTTTGATTGAATCAAGTGGCGAAGTCCAGAAATTTAAAAGCATCATTGTTGTTATCACTAAAATAGATAGTGATTTAGGTTTAGTGTTAGCAGAAGGTTCCAAACTTCATTCTAACTAGAATGTACAAATTTTATAATTTCTAAAGAAAACATTTACTCAGCAATGGCACATTAAACGCTGCATTATAAAGAGTTGTCCTTCGTCGAATTGTTATCCTTAATTTTAACGCGTTTGCTTGTCTCATGAAAATATTTGGAGAATTTATAGAGTTTGACACTTTATATATATGTATATTAGGTCCTTCCTCTATAAACCATGCAGAATCACAATAATCAATCGGGCTTGTAAGACGAATAGTTTCACTTGGTTCTGTAATATCGAATTCTACAAAATTATGTTCCGTAAACCATGTGCCCAAATAAATATCACATTCGTGGACATCATTCGGCCAGTTTTCAATTCCATCTAAACTGCAATAAGTGTATATATCAAATGCTGGTTGCCAATGAATATATCCATTGAAATTTGCAATCAAACTTTTTCCAATGAATGGTTGAAATTGCTCGTTATCAATGGCACTAAAACACCAGTATGTTAATAATGTTTTCCATGCGTTAAAAGTATTCACAACTTTGTTATAATCACACTAGGCTTCCAAATTTCATGGGATTGCATTATAACTGAACTTAGATTGCCAAAATTTTCTGGATTCCATGTTATTGGAGAAAATTTCCACGACTAAAAGTTAACTTAAATTTTATAGTGACTTATTCGTTATATAATACTTACAAAATTTGCTCGGCCTTTTAAGTTTAAAACGGCTTCTTTTTCATCCTAAAACATTTGTCAATTAAAGTTGTTGTGTAAAGATTCAAGAAAATTGATTTTAACATACTAAAGAGACAAATTGTGATGTTAATTGAACATTAACTTTGACAATGTCACTGTGCGATTCATTTACATTAAGAATATATTCTCGAAGGCGATCCACTTCTGTAGTTGGTTTGATTATCTACAAATGATTAAGATTATACCGATGTTTATTTATATTTATTGATACTATTAGCAAACTTTGGAGGTAGAATCTTCTGATCGTGGACAGTTAAAATACCATTTTAATTCAACCACTGACCATCCAGATAAGGCGAAATATTTTACAGGTAACAATTCCGTATCAGTCCAATTCATAAACCCAGTGGAACTTCCCTCTTTTCCAATGTCAATCAAACCATCTGCAGGCACAAGTTGGCTTAAATTTTTTAATTTGAAATGGGACTTACTTTTATGTATATGAATCCAAAATCCTTTAATATCAACTGCCGACAAAAGTCCTTTTTCTCTATGAGAAGTTCTCACATTTCCTTTCTGTTTTCTTCTAATGTCCGAAAAAGTATTACCACCTGCGCCAAGTACAATTTCATACGCTGGATCATTACTTTTTACCTGTGAAGTTGTTCCCATAAGTATATGTGCATCGCTTTGAGCCAAAACGGCGAAATGAAAATCAACGATAAGTTCTTGATCCTTGGATTCATTAAGTTCGAAAAATTTGTTATAGCTTGTCTCGAATCGGGAGTAATATATTTCGCAACTGTTGTAATCTTTAATAGAAACGAATAATCTTTAGTTATCTTTAAATTTAGATAATTATAGTTACCTGATACGTTAGTGGTGTAAATATGTGCAGATATTTCTATAACATAGGAAATAAAAATTATTATTTTAAAAAACATTATGAAAGTTGAAAATTGTTTTTCGAGGCCTCAAAAAAGGCATAACATATAGTTTTATGTTTTAACACAACTGTGGTTCTGGAGACAACAGTAATTTAAACCTTGAAATATGCAGATAATTTAAATCGCATTTCCGTTGATGTTAAAGGAAGCGCAACGAGATAATTGCAAGTCATGCGGCTTAAAATGATAATATTATGAATATTATTTAAAATGAGAAAATGCAAATTTCGAATGTCGGAAATTGAAGGAAAGTTTCAAAAACCTTTTATCGGAAATCTGACTTTCGGGTTAAAATCCATTAGTCTTCTTGGATTTTCTCAAACCAACAGAGTTATAGTAATCTCTGCTTAGTAGGGTAGCAATGTAATGAAATTGTAAGGATCGAAATTTCTAAGAAAAGGAAAATAAATAATAAAACTTCTTAAATGCGAGGAAGTATTTTATTGTGCTATAATTCAGTTCACTACACCTAATTCAACATTAACGTATTTCGAAAATTTTACGATAGTATCAAAAATGTTGGTACCAGAATCACCGAGACACGAAAATATAATGTTTGAGGATTTAAACAATTAAATAAATTTAATTTTTCATACAATTCGGGAAAACCTTAATTCTAGACTTTTTTCAAAGTTTGTTATGGAACTTAAATCCGGCAGCACCATCTTTTAGATAATTGTAGAATTACAAAGCTCTATTAAAAAGCTCAAGTATGAATCTGTATTTCCAATAAGGTTGAACTTTGTACATTACTCAATGGATGGTGCAACACATTTAAAAATTAGTAAATCTCTGCATTTACATTTTGGCATTGATTTAATTAAATATTACTTTTAAACTTGATTTTTTCCTCACGGTGTTATTACAAATAATATAAGTGGTAGCCTAAACTTGCTGACAAACATATAATGTTAAAGATGTACAACAAATCCATTAGCAGTAAACACCTGCCATTTCACTGGTTCTGTTTGCTTTAACAATAACATTACGCCATCATTTTTAATAATTACTCATATCGAAACAACAACTCTGGAACCAAACAGTGAAATTTACTGTACGTATTAAATTTATGTGTTACACGATGAAAATTGCTGAAAATAAAAAAAGTTAATTATATTTTGATTTCGTTTAATTTTATACAAAACACACCATATCGGAACACAAACCAGAATGTACAATTGACTGCTATCAATGTTGAGTGTATTTCATAATGATGTGAAAACAATGATTCCTAGAAACGAATAATCGCAATAATTGTGTTAATGAACCAGTAGAATTTTCGTAGCGTAGTTTTTGCGGTGCGATTTCCTAGTATTTGTTCAGCGCATCTCGCTATCTATTGCAATGTGTTTAATAAATTCGCCCTGATTGTCTGGTTACACCATACTGCACGGAATTGTTACTCAATAGAACGATAAACATAAACCGGTTAGTTGGCAGTTCATTTCATGATAATACTGACATTCGATTGTAATCGGTAACGGGTTTCAGAAGAGTTGTCATGCACACAGAAAGAAAGTACAACGAGCACGATTGCTTGAGATGAGTGAAGTGTTCGCAATGAATTTGGCAACCGCTAGTTTTCATTCTTGGTCCTAACTTTGTACGCTAAATCCTCGTTTAAATCAAATGCCAAAAAAGAGAACACATGCAATCTAATTGTATTAATCGCAGACGCATACACGTGTTCCTCGCAAACATTCCAGTAATTGTTTAGTTTTGAATTAATTTACGTACATAAGTTATTAAAATAGTATTATGTGCATTTCGAAAATACTTAAAAGTATGTATGAACACTTTATACAAGAAATTTGTTTATATTTATAATAGATATTTGTTGTTCTTTGTTAGTCTACATTAAAGTAACATTACCATTTCTAACTTGAAATTACCATTTAATGCGCTTATCTCGCTCGAAAAGAGTTAAGATTTCTTTGTTTTGTGTACTTTTTGTCAATTTCTCGTCTAATATACCTAATCATTTAATCTATTCATAAGAATTTGTTATTTATACTTGCACATAAAAACGTTTCGTAGTCAAAATCTGGAATCAATTTCAAGGATTTTTAATAGAGCCAAATTTCTAGGCCAAATATATCCAAAACATGAAAAACGAAAGTATTGCCATAAACATTACGAAATTTTTGCAAATATACGTACATATTCCATAGAAAATTAACATATTTACCCGTATTTTGTTTAATTATCTAAAATGTGCTGCTTTTCTCGTTAGTTTGTCCGCATTTTTTCGTCAATTTCATTAACTTATAACCGACAAATGTTTTTTGTAACCATCGTGTTTACGTATACTAGAATAAATTCTCCTCTGTACAATGTCTCAGGGTACTCTGTGTTAATAACGGTGTGCTCAGAATATATACAAAGCTTTGTTCGTATTATTAAATTGTCGAGATACCCTGCGGATAATTACCAAATTGTAAAACTAAACTTTTTGTTTTCTTTTTCATCAACTGACTTCAATATTTCTTGCACATTATGAAGTTAATAGAAGCGCTCTTAGTACCTTCAATCGCTAATAGTAAATCGTTCGAGATACGAAATGATCGTTATGAAGATGACGATATGTAATCGAACTCAGCGCACAAACGCAATTATTGCCAATAAAATGATATCCGAAATACTATGTACAACTATCCCAAGTCGATTTTTGTGTTCCATTGTCCTATCTATAGAGGCATTTAGTACAAAATAAATATACTCTTAGTTTGTGTTGTGTGTGTACATGTTTTTGTGGTGATTGGTTGCTCGTAGTTTCAAAGAGATAGAAAGAGTGGAGAGTGTGTATGTGCTGCAAGTCGAATGTGTGTTTGTTAGTCATGGTGAGTCATTTTAGACGAGCACGGCTGCACGTCGTCGAGATAGTTGTACGGTTCGTTGCGCGATGTGGAAGCAACAGCTGGCATTTGGTAATTGATGATTGGCTTATAGTTATGAGTCGTCTGATTGACGTGATCGGGCGTGTTTGGATGCGACAGACTACGTCGTTCTTGCAGATTCATGCTGGGATCCTCCGCCACCGGCTGGTAGTGATCTTTTGAACACTTTTGGATTATGGTTATTACTACCGACTCTAAACAACACGCATATCCGAGGCACTGAAATATTAGGAATAGTTGCTATAATCGTCTAGAAAGGAGGGCTAGCGATATGTCTTACTCCAGTTATAAACAGTTGCTGGTGCGTCCATTTGGGAACCCACAGGAAGGCCTCTGATAAAAATACTGTATGAAAAAGTAGACTTGAGGCAATCAGGAACAACACACTAAGGCTTAAGTAGATATATGCATTCTGAAACAATACATTAATTATATAATTGAACAATTGACTAGTACAGTAAAACTCCAATTATTCCAAATAAATTTGAACATGTGTAATCGAGCAAACAAAGATACAAGGTTTCCTTATACTCGTTCGCAACAAAAAGTATATAGAGATAAATTTCCGTCCATTAAACATTTATAAAATTATATTAATCTGAAATTGAAAGGTCCAAATGGTATTTTTGATCTGTTTGAGAGGAAAAAATCACGAGCCGGATTTGCCCCCGCGACAGAGTTTGGACATCTCTGCTCTATAACTTGCGGACTCCCCGATTGTTACGGGCCCCCACATCCACCAATAACTATGGATGGACGTCCGAAATTTACCCCCAGGGGGAATTCACATGAATAGACAAACATTTAGTTTTCGCGATCCTAACGAAATAGCGTCTTGAACCCCATTTTGAGTACGACTCGAAATCCTTGAAATGCATAAGATAGGGATAATTGGAGTCCTACAATAATCAAACAGTTTTAAGAATGAAGAAAATACTTACAAGTTTCCCCCACGGAAATGGGAATAAATATATAATATGTGAAATGTCCAGGAATAATAATAATGTCGTAATAAAAATACTCAGCAGAGTGACAAACATCATCAGTCTAATACGGTTCACTAATGGAAGCATGAAGAGCGTCACTTTTACTGTGCCTGCGGTACATAAACATGCTATACACGCAATTGTAGTTAACTAAAATATGACAAATATTAATAATAGTCGTCTCTTTCAAATAAAACTTTACAATTAATAAAATCCTAAAGAATCCGGTTGGTGTTCGGAGATGTGTGTGATCGCAGTAGACGATGACGCCTGAGTAGAGTGATAGATCCGGGGATGCCGAACGGCGACGGTAGTGCGAATGCGAATCCCAGGAGTGGACGGTGCCGAGAGGCGTCTCAGCGCCACCGCCGGCGGGTTCTCCGGTACCGCTGCCTGCTATCTCAAAGTCCTGCAACACACAACTCATGCCATCCCCCGCCTGCGCGTGCCCACCCCCAGAAAACAGCAACACTTAGTGCCAGACATATCGACTTCTTAGACGTATTTCACACCACAATCAACACTCTGAGCGCCTAAACTAGTCAAAATTCGTGTAATAGAAGAATGTTTGAGCTACATACCACATCTATTACATTTACATCAGCACCACGGCATAACTTGAGGGTTGGAAAAACGAGAAAAAAAACACGTTAGGACAGCTAAATGTTTTACATGCAAATATATGTATAGAACAATATATAGAAATTAAATCATCTTTATTGACAATAATGTAAAATAAACAATACAAAAAGTAACTTATATACAAAAAATATAATTTACATAATCATAACATAAAGTAAAATAAACTACGGTCTAAATATGAAAACATGCTTTTTAAAAATAATATATTAGAAGTCACAGGTTGGCTATAATAATCATTTTACACGGACTGTAACTATGTTTAAAATTATTGGACCAAAGACAGACAGAAATATACGAAACAATAAAAAGAATCTCACCTGGATATCTTCAGGTCTGCAGCTAATTGGTTCCAGTTCTCTTATATCGTCCAAAAGGAATTCGATCTCGTCGTCCCCGTAGAGGTCAGATACCGAATTGATATAACGACTTGAATCAGCAGACTGCATGTCACCTCAACCTTAGAATTGGGACTTTCTCCCAAACCAATCCATAGCCACACGCAGAAGATATATATCTACAATGACAAATACCAAGTTTATTGAGAACCAGAACACATCACTGACACAATTTACCTATGTCCAAGCTGTTCCAGTGTAACCACCCATAGATATGTGAGGATCCGGATTATAACCTAAAACAATTGCGGCTCATCGCCAAGCGTAGAATTCGCATCGCCCCACAAAAATCTGGTTGCCGAATGTAAACACACCAATCAGGTGGACGTTTGCATCGAATCACACCTCACTCGTCTCGTGCGCTGAACTTCACCGAATTAGGTGCACAACATGTTAGTGACCCACTAAACTTAATTAATATTTACGCGGTCTATCGATTGCGATCGAAGGGTGCGCTCGACGCTGACGGTGTTCATAGGCGTGAACGTCCGTTCACGGCGGCACTAACTTTGTTGCACTTTCGCTGCGATTATTTATTTACTCCTCGGCGAAATGCAGCGCATTCTTCGAAAGGAGCATAAACTCAACGTTGCACGGCGGACGCCAAAACAGTACGCCATATTTACGCGAACGCGCGGCGCCCAATCAAATACGTCGTGGCGTCGAGCTGTACCGATACTGATCGAATACATTACTTCCGCTTCCGATGCGTCAAAATTGATTTAAATAAATTCGAAAATCGTGAGTAAAAAATAAGCAAAAGATAAATGTGATAATTTCTAAAAATTCTCTCAAACGAAAATTGTAAAAAATAAGACAAATGTGAAACTCAAATTTAATTTTAAAATAAATTTAAATCATTTTCATTCATACGTGTAATCTGTAATTATTATTTGTTTTGGTATACCCGATTACGTCCAAGGATACGTCCAGTTATTGCAAAATGTAAAGTGCAAAGAAATTTGAGATTTCCAAAAAATGACTTATTCTTCCAGGATTGATTTATACCAATTTATCACGGTAGATTTTTGAAGGCTCAGACTCGTAAAATAACTATTTTGAAAATTCAGTGTGATGCAACATCGTACTAGTACGAAATACATAAACTTCTAATATTAGCTGAAAGGCTTAAGGGACACCTGTGGTCACTTCTATATTCTTCGCCAAAGTGCTGAAGAACCTAAAAAAGCCAAAAGTGATACCCACTGATTGAGATTGCTCGTAAAAATGTGACTGATTTTATTTACATGAAATTCTTACAATCTAAGTTCACTTCTTCTCACCACTGCCTTCAACTTCAAGCGGGAGAAGACCGATAACACCCTCGGCTAAGCAATCCGGACACACAACAATCATATCAAAAAACGTACCCTGCCTCTCTCTTCTTACCTATAATGTAAGACCGTCGTTGGGAAGAAGGTATTTCGCTATTAAAATCTAGATCTCCTAGCTCCACAGGTGGTCCGTCCATCCCTACTCATGTTGTAGGGTTATCGGCTAGCCTCTACCCTAAAGAGGGCAAAGAGCCAGAATAGTTTGGAAATTGCACCAATATATCAATCGGAAATTCCTTGGGCATTTCCTTTAACAAAGTGATAAAAGAGTGCACCTTTTTGTTTTATAAAGCAAGTACACCAAAATCAAGAAAAACATCAAGTAAAAAAATGATTAAATTTTAATTATATTCGACAATTATAAATTCTAATTGCAACAAATTACCAAAAATTTTTAGCCAGCATGCCTTGTGGACTTGAAAAACGACCATCTTTGTTATAATTCTGTAATAATACTTCCAGTCGAGCCAATGGTCCGCCTGAATCCTTGAGTTTCAATAAAGCAAGTTGATATTTATGAATATAAACTATAAGTTTTTGAAACTGTTTCCCATACATTTGCTGCATAAACACACCAGTAACTTCTAAAAACGTATAAATTAAAGTAGCTGTTATATCAACACACGGCTCTTGATTTAAAACACGTGCAAACCAAGTCCAACCGCATCCTAGGGGATGTGGATTATTCGCACTCCCACGCCGTGTGTGACTGATCATTATTGAAAAGTAAAACTTCGCGAGACCAGTCATTCTTTTCAGAAATGTATCCTGCTTCTCGATAACACCATTCGTGTAATGATAGCCTATTAACGTGTAAAACTCCTCATCAGTTTGACCTGTTTGTTTCTCGAATATAATCGGCACTAGATACGGACATGCCTTATAGAAATGAGCGAGTAGGAGTTGGCCAAAGAGAGGGAAGTCATTCCACAACGTCACAATTATTGTTGCATAGGCAAATGCCGCTTCCGGCGAACTGGAAATAGTCAGATCACCTTGTTTGACAAACACCTTCGCAAGCAAATCCATCGCGTACGGGATGCCTTGAGGATGCTGTGATGCGTTGATTCGACCATTACCAATTTGAACTGTCTTGCCAGAGAGTAAATTATGCAAACGTGTGTATTTATCCCGTAAATGTACACTGCTTACTGCAGATATTGCATTAACAGGTGTAGTAATTGCCATCCTCAAATCCATTTTAAATTTTTGCAGTTTTTTATCGTCAACTAAAAGTTTGTAACTATTTTGGTGAGTCTGTAGGAACGCTTGCAGCTGAACATACTGCTTAAGCATAGATTTGCCAATATCATCAACATTAACTGACGGTTTCGGAGCAACTTCCACTTTTGTTATTATCTCTTGAGCTGCAGCTTGTTTCGCTTTCGCTTCTTCTTCTTTTTTCTTCAAAACAGCTACCTTTTCTGCAGCTTCACGTTGGCGCTTTTGATAATGCTCTTTTATTGTATTTTTTAGAGTGTCCTTCAACTTTCTAATATTCGTTAATAAATCTTTTAAAATCAGAACATCTTGTTCAGTTTTCTTTAATTTACTACCAATATTAGTAAATTGATTACATAATTGTTTAAAATCAGCCTCATAATTTACCGTCTCCGTTTTAGCTTCCTGATTATTTTTAAACAAGCCATCAATTTCTTTAAATGTAATCAGGAATTCTTTCTCAGCAGTAGTAAAACTTGTAAGCAGTTGTTGCGACTTTTGTTCTTCTACAGCTTTCGCTTTAAGTTTCCGATCATTCTCCTGCTGTCTTTGAATGTTTCTTGCAGCAGCTCTTTGAAACTCTAGTTTCGATTCCTCTTCAATATCCTGCATTGCTTTCATCACTAGAGCTTCCTGATATTGTATCTGCTGTAACTGAAGTGCTTTCTGTTGCTTCCATTGTTCAATCTTTCGTTGCCTCTGCTGTTTATCAAACTCTTCAACAGTTTTGACATGTTTATCCATCGATTCGTAGATCATTTCTTGGGTGTTCTTTTCATAAGTTCGCAATAGTCCATATTCAAAACTATTGCCCTTGCATCTTTTGGGACTTCCAACAGTGCACATACTTGTTGGTTGTTCAGTTCTTGTGACAAATTGTGGCGAATTGGAAGGCGCTTTTAGAGGACTTATCCTCGCATTTGGCCCAATTGTAACTTCGTCTACATACTGGTTGATTAACAGCGTTTTTGATAAAGCTGATATTTTTAAATTCGAAAAATCCGATACTAAATCGCCAACATCCATGGTTGTACAGCTATAGAATCCAAAGTGTTTGATGAAAGATTCTTACTCTGTATAATAAATAATAAAAAATACTTACAGTTACAGAAGAATTTTTAAAGAAGTGTTTGGAAGATTACAATGTGCATCCTAACCTTATATTAACAGATGATTTTGAATATTTTCGAGAGATACCGCAAGATAGCGATATAAAAATTTATTTATTTTGTACAATTTGCACTAATACAATATTTGTCATTCAGTCTTCAACATTTACGACTAACAATCGACGGTTAGGTTCTTTTTTCAAGCCCAATTCTATTCGATTAACTATCCACTTGTCTTCAATACTCTTGCGCTTCGCCCACAAATGCATAACACCGCTTTCTTTTGTACCAATAACAGGAACTTCATATTTTGCACTCGTATCCTTTGTATAATTCTTAACAACGTCTCCTACATCCACAGTACCTGTTTTTATAGGTTCGCCTAAAATATACACAGCTCCTTTATGGGTACGAAGCGTGTGCATTGCTTCCTTGTAGTATTCTGTGCCTGATATTCGTTCATTGAACTTGAATCTTGCCAATATTCCCATTGTTACCGTAGCAAAGCCTCCAAGGGCTGCTATTTTTACTAATGTGTGATTGCTGGCGCCCATTTGTTCAAGTTTTAAACGAAATCATCAAAATAGTGTTTAAACGATAAGTCTGATGGGTTTGCTCACACGGTTTGATGAAATTGTATAATTGGTTGCATATACTTCGACAAGATTTTATTTCCAAAGGAAACTATACAAAATAACTTATGGTAACATTTAAACAACGAGAATAAGAAAGTCCTTAACAACAAAAATAAGGACATAAAAAAGTTATTTACCCTTACCTTTGGCCCTGCCTTTTCCTACACGTTTAGGTTTCATAGGCTTTGACATGGCATCATCGGAATCAATTTCCACAATATCACTATCATTAGCTTTTGTAGCTTTGCCTGCTCTGCCACGGCCTCCTTTAGCTCGGGTACCTTTTCCTTGAGTTGAGGAAGCAAGAAGGGCAGCTACAGAATTATCAGTTACACCAGTGGAATCATCAACTGACGCATCATTCATATCTTCCATTAGATAATCTGGGGGATCTCGTCCTTCATTACGTGCTGGATTATTCAAAAGTTGACGGACTTCCTCCGTTTCGTCAGCTTCACGCATGAGAGCAAGTTTTTCCTCCAACAATGCTTCGATTTCCTCTTGGCTTTCATTTTCTATATTGATAGTTTGACACTCGCGTAGATACTTCTGTTTGCGATAACTATAAGATTCAAAATTATTCTATTTGTTTCCAATTATTCTATCGAAAATGTCAAAACTTACTCTATATAATCATTAAAGGCGTACGAATCCGAACAGTTAACAAACTTTGACAATGCTTCAAAAACACCATTTGTAGTACATATATTTGAAGTAACAGTACGCTCTAATTCGCGTTTCACAAAATCCATCATATCTAACGATTCACCACACTAAAATACCAATATTACTTAATACATCGCTATGAAACTATTTTAAAAGTAATTTACCTCGCCATAATCGTCATCAAAATGATGATTCGTTTTTTTAGCATCTCGGCGATTACCGTGTATGAGTTTCTGTAGAATAATATCCTGCGGATTGGCAACATGATCCACGAACAACATCGCAACCTTTTTATCATTAAAACTCTGTCTTTCGTCCAGGTAGTGAATAACTAGACGAATCAGCGGCAGTTTGTCATTGTCAAAATTGAAACGTTCACAATTTCTTTTTCGCTCTTTCTCAGCTTTTTTCAACAGATCCCTAATCATAGAAATTGCTTCCTTTTCGGTGAATTCAGAAAGACCAGTTTCGGATATTCCTCGTGATAGCAACTCCTCGACAGAGTCAATAAGCACATGTTTAAACATTAACGGGCGAACTCTCGTCAAATGCAATGGTTCAATAAAGAAATTTTTCTCATTAACGTAAAGTATACCAACTTTTTTCGGAATAGATTCTCCTTCGCTCAATGACGTCGCTACTGTACTCCCCGGTTGAGAATAATAGATATTATTAGTTAACGCTGGTTCAATGAAACAATCATGTTCATGTCCCCACATTACAAGATCCACAAACGAAGGAATCACATTGTATGGTAGGTAGTTTAATGTGCCACGATTTGCACGATTCTGATGCAAGACGAGCATTTGGAAAGCAGTTTCCACGTTCACTTGGTGAAACGCAACTTTACCATCACGATGCAAACGTGCAAAGCGACGATCGCCCAAATGTCCAACACCATAAATCGCCAATTCGCTTGTACCTTTTTTCAACATCAACGGTTTTATCTCTAACGAGTCGAGTTTATCTTGTCTTCCTATATAATTCACAAGACCCATAGAGCTTAGGGTATCCAGAGACGAAATCGATTTCATCCCGGTTGGATCATCGTGGTTTCCATGAATGGAAAACACTGGAATGGCAATATTCAAGTTTGGATCGCAAAAATTGATATCCGGAATGGCATCTTGGATTATTTCGGCTGTTGTGTCGCACAAGACAGCTTCCTCGAAATCTTCGATTACTTCAAAAGTAATGTCTCTATCCCCGAAAGTATACCTAAACATATAAAGTTGCAACACAATATTATAAAATGCAAGAAGCGTTTACTTTTTCATCAGGTTGACGGCTCTTTGCAAAGTATATTGGGTGGGTTTATTGGCATCAAATAAATCACCTCCCAGTAGGATGAAATCTACATTTTGTTCTTGTGCGATTTGAAGAGCCTCTTCGAAGGATTCGAAGGAATCATTACCTAGGAGGGGCAAATTAGTTTAATTTCTTTAAGAAATTGTACAATTTTACCTCTAATTGGATCTTTTTCATTGTATCCTAGATGAATGTCAGTCGCAATTAGAATCTTAAAAGTGTTGTTGCTTTCACGTGTTCGAGTATCCACATCTAACATTTTTAAATTGCTGTAAACGAAAACAATTTAAGTTTTAAGCAAAACAAAATTGCAATAACTTGAGTTGTATATTGATGGCCGTAAACATTTATAGGTTATGTGATCATTTGGCGGGATTTTGCATATTGTTTCGAATTTTTGTAGAGCACCAAAAATATGTATAATATATATAAAATATCTCATGTTGCTAACATGAATTATACCTCTACTTTTATACTAGTACTAATATTTGTCTAAAATTATAGAACGGAAATTAATTATAATTTAAATTTCACTATTTCTAATTTTAATTTCGGCTTTGATCGTAGACACGATCTTGCCCGAATGATTTGATATTTGGACTTCAACTTCAAATTGTTGGGCGTCAATACAAATGCAATGCGACACAAAATGTACTACTGGATGATAATCGTTCCGTAAATCGGTAGCTATAAAATTATTAGATTTCTTACATTAAACAAAAGATTAATATATAATAAACATTACCAAAACTTATGACCGTTGTAAATTTGCTCTTTTTTCACAATATGAAATATAAACAACAAAATATAAAATTATACTCCCTGGCATATTTTAAAATTAATCAAAATATTTAATGCAAAATAGTGTGATTCCTTTAATGTATAGTACCAAATAAGTATAAATTTTACAAACTATTTCAAATGCAAATCCCTCTCCAAGCCAACAACAGACACATGCATCATGTACTTCTTGTTCGCTTCAAAATTGGCGATTGCTTTCGGACGCTTTTCCTCCCAATCATAAAAAGCCCGATAAATTGGGCGTGTGTACTTCATCCTTCCCATAACATTAACCCATTCCAGCGCAGGCTGCACAACAGGTTCCCACTTGGACAAAATGCCTAGACGATACCACCTGAATTTCAATTCGGCATTTTGCACCTCCGACATATTCCATGCTTTCTCCCAAACCTCCAATTTTTCAATTGGCTGTGCCCCGCTTTCCAGAACCTCATCCAAGAATTGAATTTGTTGTTCGGTAGACAAATCATCTTTGTTCAATGGAAACTCACTTCTACTCTGCTCGTTCCACTGCAAATATCTCTCTTTCTCCTGAAGAACCGATGTAAGAATAGATGTATCATACTCGGGGATAACCGGAGGCATTCCAGGTTGATTCAACCAAGTATCCCAATCGATTTCTTTGATGGCAGCAGTATTGGCAAAATGGTTCAAAAAGTAATTCTTAAAGATATCAGTTGTAATGGATTTATACTTGTATGTGTCGAAATATTCGCGAAGGAATGGTTCGAAGTTGTTAGGTCCTCCTACAATATTTTCTAGATAACGTAGGAAAACGTGACCTTTTTCATACGGAATGGAAGAAAATGCTTCATCGGGATGTACGTTTGTTAAATTTACTACCAGTTTTGTAAATGGGTTTGATGGACCAAGTTGTTTGACCTAAATAGAATTTGTTAAAATTGTGTTATCCTGCGCAGAGTATAATAACTTACAGTTTCTTTCAAGGTGGTCAATCCTCCGTAGGCATCAAAGTCTTGAACTTTCGCCCCAAGCATTCTGCCTTTAATTTTTCTCTCAATAAAGACCGTGAAACCTTCGTTGAGCCAGAAATGCTCAAAGTTGAAGTTCGTCACAAGATTGCCGGTCCAACTATGGGCAATCTCGTGGCTGATTACATTCACCAAAGATCGATCGCCCGCCTAAAAACACAAATTAGTGATTTTGATAAGGATTAAAGGTAGAAATACAAATAGCAGAGTCCAAACTATGTATGTTTCCATTTTTTAGTTCGCTTAAAGTATGTAATCTTAAGTATATCTGATTCAAATTTCATATATAATTTACAAGAAAATACGAAGCTTTTTGAAAGTGATATCTATTTATTGAATGAATTTATTCATCAACTGATTTTCTAACGAGATTTTCTCAAAACTATGTTTATCAAATCGGTAACCAATGTAACTCGAAAATCACTCAACAGATGAACCGGTTGTTTTATTTTACCTAGCATCATCATTTATTATGGTCACCAGCTCTGTTAGTTTCTTTCTTTTTTCAATGTAATTAATTAATCATATTAGAGTGGTCAGAACTGATTATTGCATAGGTAAATATCTTGCCTTTGTCATAGGATTTTTTCCGATTGTCTTTTTTTTTGCTAATAAGAACGAATATTTCTTTGAAAATCGCCATGGTAAGTTCAAATACTACTTCGGCATTTTGTAAGAGATTGATTTTTTCTGCTATGACAGACTGCAGTATCTAAATAGCATTTTTATCTGCTAGATGCCCATTAAATATTAAATTCAATGATTCAGAAATTAAACTTACGAGTAACGACGGGGTGACGAATGTCAAACAAGGATTCTCCATACCTCCGAAGGGAAAACTCGGAGGCAATACGAGCAGATCATATATGCCCCAAACATATGGCCCACAGATATCCTCAGCAGTTTTCAACTGCTCTTCAGTGTTGGCAAACTCATATTCTGCAGCCTTGATGATTTCTTTTTCGGCATGAACGGTTGAACGAGGTCCAATCTTACGGGACTCCAAAGCACCAATAGCGATTGCAATTAAATATGATTGCATTGGGATAGGTTGAGTAAACGCATACTTCACCTGAGCACCGTCTACCATTGGTGGACCAAGTGGTTTCGCTGACATTACTACTTTTAGCTCTTTTGGACAAGTTATCTAAAGATTTTAATGTTAGCATTAAATAATAAAAAAAAAACTTGTATATTACCTCAGCATCATAGGTGACTTTCGCACTGGGTGTATCCTGGCAAGGTAGGAAACTCCTCGCTGCAATCGCCTGAAATTGGCTGTAAACGTAGGGATGAACTTTTCCTGCTGTTTGCTCCGGCTCCATCCATTGCAAACCACTTGCTGATGGGTCGGTTTGGTAATCAATTTTGATTGTGAATCTATAAAATACTTATAATAATCTCTATTCTTATTCGTTGAAAAATCATACCTGTTTCCAGTTGGTAGTTTAATGACTAATTTCGATCCGAAAACATCACTGTTTTCTGCGAAATCATATTTCAAAGCAGAACCAGTTGCTTTGTCAGTAATTGCAGTAATACGCAAATCCTGACTATCTAATATCTAAAAAAAATCGCTCAGTCCTGTTACCAAAGCAGACTAGCACAAAAAACTTACCACTTCATCTGCATTCTCATCAACTTTTTCAATCTGCAATTCCACGTAGCCCAGGAATATTTTCTTCCCGAAATCCGCGGTTAAATTAAGTTTAACATGTTTCATAACGACCAATTCTAGACATTTATGAAGATTTAAAAATACATTAATGTAAAAAAAAAACTATTTGTTTACCTGGTCTTGAGAATGAATTAGGATCATTTGGACTTAGAGGAGCCATGATCTTAGATTTGAGAGTCTGTAGGGCACCTAGAACCACCAGAACAGGTATGATTACTTTCAGGACAGTTGTATGACTAGGTAACTGCATTTTATAATGTATGTCTGGTGATAAGATTAGAGATGTTATGATTGATAAAAAATTAAATCATGTGTCACTGATTGCGCCACATGGATGCGGTTTTGAAACACTTTAGATAACGGTAAAATGAGATTTATTTCACCTGTGGAGATATTGCTTTCTTGACAAGTGGAGCGATGTAGCGATGGTTTGCCCAGTAACAGATTGGAAAAGGTAAATAACGCAAGACACCTGGTTTGGTTATATATCTTTAGGCAACTTATTATATATATTTGAAATTATGTTGTTTTGGTTGCCTACCGAAAATTAACAAAATGAACTGAATTTAATGTAATAAGTAATGCCTATGAATAAGAATGCCTATGCTTTCAGAATTATTTTTGCACGTGGGGTGGTGGGGCGGGATTATTTGAGATTGAAAGTATGCAAGGAGGGCAAAACGCTAAAAAGACAAAGTATCTTTGACATTTTGTCCTCCCTCATCTTGGTTTAGAAAAAAAAAACATTTTCCCCATATATAGAAATTTACTCGAATGTACCTATGATTAGTTACATATTTTTATTAAGAATATTATTTACTATTATACGTTTTATTTTAAAATATGGCTTGAATGAAATATACTCAAAATTTAAGAATGCCCAAGTTCGAAGCTACCACGGCCGATAGGTGGAACGAAAATATAAATTTAAATTTTGTTTTAAACGAATTTCTAATAAACAAATCGTAGAATTCTTATTCTTGCAAAGATGTGTAATAAATAAGAAATCTAACGTGTCATTCGACACGTTTCGGGTTTTCCGAAAAATAACTAACATTTTCCTTAATCCTATGATTATAAATCATACACCATTCAATTCAGAGTGAAATTTGCTACAGACTGCAGCGACACTTTTTTGTTTAGTTATTTAGAAGTGATATTATAACTTATGAAGATTGACAATAACTGAAATAACGGCCACATTTTCGCCGTGACAATATCTATGCAAATCTTACAAAAATCGATTCAGATACAAGTTTTCTTTAAGGTTTTTTCATTAGAAATACGAACTTATTTCTCTAGGAAAGGAAGTCGTATCACATGTTCTTACTATCTAAATTTTATTTTTTAAATCCTCTCCAACTATCGAATACAATCTATGCTAAGTGTAACTTGTAACGTGTAAATTGTACACCAAGGAATGGAAACTTTTTTCGTTGTGGGCCCAAATCAACCACAATCTGAATAATAAACGAACATCTGGGTCACTGATATGTGTCGTCGCAAAAGGGCATGGACGTCGTCTTTAAGAAGGGTAATGACACTCCAAGGGTCATGCCAAAATTGAAATGGGTCACTTGAAATTAGCAAATCGTAGTAAGTGACCCGCGGATGCTACGTTACCGACCGCTGCTTTAAAGCATTTGAAAGTCGCATGTAACAAACCGTAGGTATGAAACAATGCGATAAGTCGCCACTCGTAGCTTTCGTCATATAAGTCGTATGAAATTAAGCCTAGATCTAATTCAAAGCAGTGCAAAAGTACTCCCCGTTGTGCAGCAACGTGCTTAGACGCGTTCCGGTCTCATTGTTAGCATCAGATTTCGAACCCGAATTTTAAATGAATCTTGAGTAATCCTATCAATTACAATATGTCTAGTACAATATCTATGTTCTTCGAAAATACAATTGCAGTGTACACAGAATATTCTACGATGCCTGTTTACGAAGAGGTAAGCTATATTTAATTATAATTTTTAACATTTTCCCTTATTATTTGAATCATTTTATTCTTACTTGAAATATTTATATAAACTTTATTTAAATAAATAAAACCTGATAATTTATCGAATCTAAAAGATAAAACATTTATGCAAATGTTAATAGAGTATATCAAGGTATTAATTAATCGAAGATTTAAAAATATCACACATTAACGTGCCTGGCGGGAAGGCACAAAGTGCCTAACGAAGATGATAATGATAAACGACATAAAAACACCCCTTGACGCTACCGCATCACGACACGTAACTAGCTCCCTAGCGACACGCATTCACGCTGACAGATTGGCGGTTCCGAGGGATGCTGGCTGTAAACCCGTGGCGATCATTCGCCGCCTGCGTGTGCGCCCTTCAAATTTAATCAAGCCATCGTCGAGATAATCGCAATTAACATATCATTCCGGACACAACAATAACAACGGAGTCTTTGGGGTGTTACTACATCATTACAACCACTCTTCCGCGCATGAAGCGAAACTAACTCAATTAAATCGAATTTACCGCATTTTATAAGCATCGAAAACCGATTCGCATCACACTTTCCGCATTGAATGGAGCGATTCATCGTCGTTTGAATGAAATTTCTGGCTAGGTGGCAATTACGAGCTGCCGGTAAGTTTTGCAAATATGTCGATGAATGATCAATTGTTTAGATTACGCCGCGAACCGCATATATTATTTATTCGCACGCCGCGTTATCTTAATTACAACACGCGAAGAGCGCATAGTCATACGATTATCAGTGTTTATGGGAACGCTGTGCTTTTCTAGGATTTTGTTTGGGCGTTCGCGTTTGTATAAACATGGTGATAGGCTACCATATGCAAACATTTGCACATACTATGCAGACACATTAAGATAAGGGCAGGGTTATGCAACCCAACATATAGCTACGTCATCATATGACTTGTATCTTTATCAGCTAGTATTAGTATCTTCATTTGTTAATGTAATTTAAACGCTCAATCTGCCAAGGTAATAAATTTTATGTTTACGTTATTATTTTGTAGTCGTCAGATGTCTGGCAATTTAACACATTTAATAAATTTCCAAGTAATTTTTGTCGTTTTATTCGACGACTACGTGTGTGGCCGGTGCGTTTCGAAACTTATTTCTTTATCACAATCTCTCGCATCGAGATCGCGAGATAAGCAAGAGAGAAGAAGTGGGAAATTACCTCATTCCATTTATTCCCGTAAGATTCCTCGCCTGAAACATCAATAAGGCATTAAAAATAGACAATAAGTTACAAATTGTAAGATTTATTTAATTTAGTTTTAGACAATATATTTGAAGTTTTGATAAATTTAACGTAGAATATCAACATCAAATATTGTATCTTGAACCTTGTTGTCGTTTTGTCTCTCTAATGAAGTACAAACTGGAAGTTGTAAGCTGGAACACATTCAGATGAGTGGAAAGAAGCTTGACGTCTTCTTGACTGAAATGATTGACAGGCGAAAACTAACAAACCGCAATTCTTTAGTTTTTCTTCTCATTCGCTTGACAACTGCTTCCGTTCAAACGATTTGAACTTTTCTCTTTTGTTTCTTATTTCTTTTTCGCTTATTTTATTATTCCCTTACGCATTCATATATAAAATACGCATTAGCTATTCCCTTGTTAAAACTTTGAAGGCAAATACGTAAAAATAACTTCTTTTTTTAGTTTTAGTTTTTAAGTGTGTTTTTTAACTGCCTTAGCTTTGAAATATTCGAAATTCTTAGAAGATGGCTTAAATATGATCCATTCTGAGCCATTAATCTCAAATTTGTAGAAATTCCAAAGATTCCACCGCGTGTTGGAAACGATGGCAACTGGCAGTCGCTGGAATCTGTTTGAATAACTTGAATTTAGATATCTTCGCTACCATTGCAACGCCTTGCATGACACATGACATACATAAATATTCACATGGGACTAAATAACATCGTGTTATCGGCTACATGTCGCCAGTGCCAATCATTTGCGGCTTTACAATAATAAATACTAATTGTAAATAAAGCCAATACGGATATTATCAATGTTTATAATCGAACGGATTGCGAGTCTTATAATGATTAGAAAAATAAATTACAAATAGTATGTCGCCGTGGCGATTGCTGTGATTGCTCATCATATGTGTGCAGAGGAAATGTTTGATAAATTTCAACTCGTGCCATCGGCGATGAGCGACGACGCAAGAGCATGTTGCGGCGAGTTCTCTTTCAAAAGCCATCCAGTTCCCAAACAGCAGCAGCAAATGCAGCCAACCAGCTTGGAATATATGTGCGCGTCGCGTCGTCTCGACGGTCGGGACGTTTCACGTCAATCGCTTCGCTCCCCGGGCTCAACGCGGCAGACCTGCGCCGTTGCTGCCTTGCCTGCCGGCCTGCCTTGGCTGTCAGCCAGGTAAGGGTGTTTCTGGCGGAATAATGGGGTAATCTGATACGACGCAGCGGCTCCCTATTTATATACACACGCATGCTACTCATACACTCACACTCATACATATACAGAGAGATAACCGCACTTGCGTTGCGTGCGAGGGTAGGCGACAGGGACGATGCCAAAAGATACGCGTGCGCCTTGCTGAGGGAACGAGAACGATGCAGATCCATTCGCAAATACAGCGGTTAGCGAGGACATGATGAGGACTGAGGACGGGGACGCACACAAAACACTGTCAAGAGCGGTGACAGTATATTTACACGTCGACGATGGTAGCAATGGCCCATTATTGTCTTTTCCAGGCATTTTTAGCTAGAGAACTACCCTTAAAAGCCCAACGTCCAAAAAGAGCAAGATTTAATTGATCATTTTTCTACAGGGATTTAGGAATTATTGTGAGTTTTAGAGAGAAGTTCAGAACTAAATTTCGCAATATGTGTTTGATAAAAATTATTTTCATATCTAATACATTATACCAATCTGCACTTCAGATTAGAATTATCACGTCAACTTTAATAGTAAGTTAAATAGACCGAATAGGTGCCGAAATCGTTTTTTAGTGGATGCATAGCAAAATATTAGTCTTTAATATTAGTCTTTAATGTGACGTATTGAAAATGAATTGAATAAACCGAATGTCTTAAGGATATATTTATTATGATATAGACCAGTGATGCTCAACCTTTTTGAAGTGGTGAGTCTAATTTTCTTGATATTTGTTGAAAGTAGTCGGCTCTTGGGTCACCAATGACCATGGGGAACACTTCCAAAAAGTCACTATATTCACATGTAATATGCGAAAACCTGTTAAAACTAGTTTTCCATATAAGGCAGGTTTTCCTGCACTATGTAAGGTACAAAAAGAATAAGAAACATGTTTTTGCATAATTATTGATAAATTCCCTGCCGGGAATTATCTTGACTTTATCATTCGAATTCCCTAGATATAATCCAATTATATAACTCCTAAAAACATCGGTGTTACTTTATTAAGGATGAGATAGTAGTAGGTGGTGTAACTATGGCAGCCGGTACTGATGTCGTCCTGGAAACAAACCCTCCATCCTTCCATCCTTAACGACTAACTCAATTCTCCACCGTTTCTGGCACGTGTTGTAATTAATTACGTGTATGCCGCGTCCTTCATGTTCGAATCTATTACAAATCGCCCCGTACGTTCGCCCGTGCCTTTCCCAGCCTCTCCTACAAGCTTGCGAACCATGAATCAACCTGACCGCGCTACCCGGGGGATGCTTATACCGTCCAATTAATTCGTCTCACAATAGAAAGATAACATATTGTTGCCCACCAAGCGTATAAATTAATCAAGACTCTGAAGATATTTTCCAAAGACGAAGTAATTATATGTAACACTCCAAATATAGTATTATAGTATAGAAAACCCACAGAAAATGTTTTTTAATAGCTGGGCAGGCACGTTCGTTCGCACAAATGAGCAAACATGGTGAATGCCCAGCATGTCGTACGTCGAGGGTAGTAACCATTGTTGGAATGTTCTTTTTCGGTGGTATTGTTGGGCGAGGCACTCATGCGGCTCGTCGTGTAATCCATTGTTGATTACGATCAGTAAGAATGCGTATTAGTCTATTTACGAGCAATATGCACTGACTGCATAAGCTTTTTACATCTTTAAAGATGCTGAAGATGCAGTCACGCATGCAGCGAGTACAATGAAAGACACGGGTATGTTTTCGAGTATTAGTTGGGTCATGCATAAAACGGCGCAAATGGGTATTTAATTTCTTTTTCAGAGCTACGAAATATTTTGGAGATTTACAAAAATTCGAAGAATTGAGAATTTCTAGGGTACTTATTAATAAAAAGTCAATGGTCATTCAGTAGGATTTGATTTACCCTTGTTCTTCCTAGGTTTACATTTAGCCTGTTCTTCTTCGAGAACTACAAATTTAGATTGCCGCTCCACCTCTCTTTGGGTCTTCCTGTGAAAAGCTCAACAATCCTGTTGATTTGTCCACGTCATTCAAACTATTTGATATCCTTTCATCTTGCTTACACGGAGTTTTCACAATTCCGCAGGTCGCACTCCGTTCCCTGTCCCAGAGATCTTTCCCTGTAACCTGACTCTTATTTCTGTTGTCTCCATCATTTGCCTTGATTTCCAATATTTAACTATACTGATATAATTATTTTAGTATAGTGATTTCCCCTAAACAACAGTTTCTAAAACAGAGCTTTTAAATATTATTCTGTAGTACGCGGGCTTCAAGTTGTTATGTCTATACGACCCAAGAGGGACACTTCGCCTGAGGCATTGCTACATTTCTTCTTCATGGTCCCATTGAAACTGCTTCGCGGACACCACTTTGAAAACCACTGTTCTATATAATGATAGTTCGATATCATCTTTTAGAAGCTATAGTCAACTGACACCTTGTCTTCGCCAAAGGAATCCGTATAATTACAAATTATGAGACATGCTGCCTAATCGGCATTTCCGAAAACCTGTGAGATCAGTACACCGCAAGTACCTAACCTAAGTGCAGCAACAGCAGGATGCGAGGAAGCCAACCAACTTCGCCCAACTCCCTGCCGAAGACACAACAAATGATGCTACGAACCACTGCATTCGCTTTTTTATGCGTTCGCAGTTCTTAATACGCACGCAGGATATATATTTGTAGTGAAGTCTTATTACGACTTCCGTTTTCTTTCCCTTCCGTAGGTATCATATTTATTTCGCCCTTTTCCATTTCACTATTCCACTATTTTTCCATATTATTACAGCGCACATCATACAAGCACAGTAAGTACAGCAAGAAGCAATCTTGTTATATTCACGAGCACACGAAATTCTTATGATTGCGATTTAAGTTAAGCCAATAATAAAAGGGGCGCCAAGTTATCAAGAATGTAATTTCGTCTGGTAGTGCCATTTGCGCCGTTGAAGGGGCATCCGTGTCGGATGCGCAATTATAAATTCCGCAGCAATTGAATTTCCTTGAAATGCGACACCGTGCGAAATGCCTGCGTCGCTCACTCTGTTCCTGCTCTACCTGTCGTCTAGCCGCCCCCTTGTTCCCCGCCACTGCAAAACTGCGAACACACCCCAACTCAACAGTAGCCGCCTCCGGCCGCCATTTTCGCCAGCCGTTTCCCCCGCAGCCCCACCACAACCACCCCCACAGGATCCGCATACGTTTGCAATGCACAAGGAAATACAAAACATTCCAACTTTCTACTTTCCGCTTGGCGCTCCCCCAATGTTTTCTTTGTTTTTGTATCCATCTTGAAAACATTTAATTATGTTCTTTATGGAGTTTCGTTTGCTGCTTTTTTCGTTTTCATTTTGTTTACTAACGAGTGTTTGGAAATCTTCAGTTTTAAGTGTTTTCAATGTTTTCTTCGGCACTGGGTGCGGAATGTAACGCTTTAGAAGAATAACAAGGAAGAGCGTTTGTTGCTTTGCTGAAGGTTTTTCAACCCTCCGAAAAGCTGTTTACAAAAACAAACGATCTTGAAAATGCACAAAGCATCACCACGTTGGTGCTGTGGAAGGATGAGTGAGCGAGGAGTGAGAAATTTTTGATGGAAGCCATGCGTGTGGAAATTATATTAAATTACATACGCTGCTGGCCCGAAAAGAAACAATAGTCAAACTGTCTAACGAATTGCTAACCATTGACGTATGTGAATGAATTTCGGCAAGCTGCAAATTGTTCTACATTCACTAAGAAGAGACCTAGGTTTTGAGAAAATAGGGTATTTAGGACACCTGCGCCTTGTCGGTTTAGATTTTTCGCACTTGGTTGCAGCTCAATACAGCTGATAAATGGTGCATCTAATTGTATTTTCACCCACTTAACTAGCTAATCATAAGATTGTAAAACAGTGATTCTCAATCATTGTGCCGTGAAATTCTAAAGCTGTGCCAAGTTTAAATAATTAAAAACAAGAGTCTTTATGTCCGTAAAGCATTTACAAACTTGATTTTTTCTCCCTGTGACTCATCGTTTCGCGTTGGTTGTCAATTTCATTATATGGGGCCCCTTCCCATTATTCCAGTTGGGTCCAATTTGTTCTTAAGGAGCTGTTGCGTCAGCTCACTGTAATCCTGTTTTGATATTGGAAAAAATGTGTCAGAAGTACACCCATCCGAGTTAAGTCAAATTTTCAAATTTACTTGCTTGTGACCCGACCAAATTTTGAAATCGTTAAAAGTGCGCCGCAACTAGGTTGAGAATCACTGGTGCAAAACGGAATAGAGTGTAACTTTGTTATTTTATAAACATCATTTAAAATTCCAATACCTCAACTAAACCGATAACAAATTGCTAACAACTTTCCCAGCAGTGAATAAATTTAGTCCCACCTAAAATAATCCGAAAATCGGAAAAAAAGGTTGGTCTCTCCTTTCATTCTTAAATTTCCTTTAATATTTAAAATTATAAATAACCTAAGACCAGTTCATCTGCAGATATTAATCTGTACGGTTAAATTCTAATAGTAAACCTCGATTTTTTATATTGCAAAATAAAATTCAATTTGTAACCACCAGTTTCAGATTACCGTTCAATCATTTATAACTTTGTCAACATCACTCAACTTTTGGGCCCTATTGTGTTAATAATGTGTCGATAGCACGGCATGGCGAGGGTAACATTTCGAAAATTTATATATCAAAGAGAACACAACCAACCTAACAACACGTTCGCACAAATCACAATTGTCGCTGGTTGCCATGTAATTCAATCCTCGGCGATAAACGAAATTTCTCTGTAATGATTGATAACTGGTTGATAGCAACCACAATATTACGCAGAATGTTCTGTTCTAGAAATCT